>CALSCE010010700.1:12907036-12921937 GCA_943593645.1 Bovichtus variegatus | reverse complement strand
CGGCTGCGAACCGATCCAGTGAGTGCTGAAGGTCACAGGCTGATGATGCCATCAGGACCACATCGTCTGCAAAGAGCAGCGATGAGATCCCAAGCTCACCAAACTGCAACCCCTCCTCCCCCCGTCTACGCCTCGATATCCTGTCCATGAATACCACAAACAGGATTGGTGACAAAGCGCAGCCCTGGCGGAGGCCAACACCCACCGGGAACGAGTCCGACTTACTGCCGAGAACCCGGACACAACTCTTGCTTTGGGCGTACAGGGATTGGATGGCCCTCAAAAGCGCCCCCCTCACCCCATACTCCCGCAGCACCTCCCACAGTATCTCCCGGGGGACCCGGTCATACGCTTTCTCCAGGTCCACAAAACACATGTAAACCGGATGGGCATACTCCCAGGCCCCCTCCAGGATCCTTGTGAGAGTGAAGAGCTGGTCCGTTGTTCCACGGCCAGAACGGAATCCGCATTGTTCCTCTTCAATCTGAGGTTCGACTATCGGCCGAACCCTCCTTTCCAGCACCATGGAGTAGACTTTACCCGGGAGGCTGAGCAGTGTGATACCCCTGTAATTGGCACACACTCTCTGGTTCCCCTTTTTATACAGGGGAACCACCACCCCGGTCTGCCACTCCTTAGGCACTGTTCCCGACTTCCACGCAATGTTGAAGAGACGTGTCAGCCACGACAGCCCCTCCACACCCAAAGCCTTCAACATTTCTGGACGGATCTCATTAATCCCCGGGGCCTTGCCACTGTGGAGTTGTTTGACTACCTCAGTGACTTCCACCAGGGAAATTGCTGATGATCCCCCATAATCTTCCAGCCCTGCCTCTATCAAAGAGGGCGTATTAGTGGGATTGAGGAGTTCCTCAAAATGCTCCTTCCACCGCCCGAGTACCTCCTCAGTTGAGGTCATCAGTGTTCCATCCCTGCTGTAAACAGCTTGGATGGTCCCCCGCTTACCCCTCCTGAGGTGCCGGACAGTACGCCAGAAGCACTTTGGTGCCGACCGAAAGTCCTTCTCCATGGCTTCTCCGAACTCCTCCCACACCCGCTGCTTTGCCTCTGTCACAGCCGAGGCCGCTGCCCTTCGGGCCTGTCGGTACCTTGCAACCGCCTCTGGAGTCCCCCGTGATAACATATCTCGGAAGGACTCCTTCTTCAGTCGGACGGCTTCCCTGACCACCGCGGTCCACCACGGTGTTCGAGGGTTACCGCCCCTTGAGGCACCTAAGACCTTGAGGCCGCAGGCTCCCGCTGCAGCTTCAGCAATGGAAACTTTGAACATTGACCACTCAGGCTCAATGCCCCCAACCTCCACAGGGATGCCAGAGACCCAATGCACCCAATGTGGTCAGTGCATTTAGAAAGATACAAATTCCTTACTGCCTTGCATGTTATATATATATTTGAGAACTAGTATAGCCTGCATTTAATATACATTACAATTTAACTATATGTCATTTTATTTATGTTACAATAGAATAAACGAAATGTGGATTATTTTTTTTTTGGGTGTTTTCATCTACACACTTTGTAGTTGCTTGTTTAGAGACACTAAGCTTACAGTACATCATCTTTATGCACCTTGCTTTATTTTCATTATAGTGTTTGTTATTTTAAGGGGTGTACAACATACTGTTCATCATATCAGTTTATCATTATGCTTTCATACCTGACAAAGAAACATTTTAGTAACTTTAACAAAGAGCCTTGTCATATAAGATGTGAGCTCCTCTTAAGATATTTAAGGCTTCAAAGCACGATCATTATCATCAAGCTGCAATTACATTTTAATGAAGCAAGATTATTTGTATTACAGTTTGAAGATCTCTGCACTGCCAAAACTATGTCATTTTTATAATCACGCTTAATTCTGAAGACTGTTGTCCAAAATCAGACAGTAGGGAGCAACTCTTTATTAGCACAGACCCAGAAGAGTCTCAGACCATGTCATAATTTTTTCTCTCCGCCAGGGCATCATGAAATCAGTCACTTGTCCAGGGCTGATATATGTGAATGGAGAGTCTGGAAAAATGTTTTTACTATATATTCTGGATGTATAAACGCAAGGAGAACACACACAAATAGAATAGAAGTAAAACTGGGGGGTTTGTTTCTTGGCCCATGCTTCGCCCTTGTACCAAGTTTCCTGAAAATCGGGCCAGTAGCTTTACCGCAATCTTGCTGATAAACACGTAGACAAATAAACCGAGCCGAAAACATAACCCCCTTGGTGGGGATAACAACTGGGGACAGACAGGTGCAATTAAACTTGAATGAATGCAATGCAAAAGAGTCAAGTTACGTAACATGTATAGCGAGTGAGAAGCACAACGTCATGCGTAGGCACAGCACATGCTTCGACGTGGATACATGCACTGTAAAAAGGATGTCAATGTTCATCTGCAAGTGATTAAATTGTAGATGATTGTGAAAAAAAGAACATCTTTGGATTTACCATATTAAGCAGCAGGATGGCAACGTAAACAAGTCTGTCTATTGTTGTCTATTCACATGATGTCAGCAGCCATTTACAGATGGAGAACACATTGCTCTGCTCAACAGCAGCAAAGGGAAATTCAAGAAAAATACATTGAAAAAAAGCAAAAGACTGAGCAGTATAGTGTGCAGAGGTGTCCTTCTTCAGTGTCATCGTTGATAGCTGATGATAGGGCTGGACTGGTGTAACAGGAAGCACTGCAGGGCGCTGATGTGTGCAGGAGGGTTTGCTTGACAACACATGACACGTGGTATTCTATATTTTTATTTTAAAACCAAAACCAACCAAGTCTTGTCTGTTTATCCGAAGCCGCCTGATGAATCTTATTCCTCTTTGCCATCGAGCTCCGTAGTTGAGCCACGCCGTTTAATTGGGCAACCCTGTCTCCTACAAAATGAGGTTCCCATACAACTAAAGTGCATTCTCACTTCCATTTGAGGGGAAATGCATTTTCTCCTGGATTGCGGGCGCAGTTTTACACACGTGGTTAACGTTGTAAATGAAAACACAACTAGACAAAAACTTAAAATAAGTAATTGAAGTTACAGATGTGACTTAAAAAAATCTCAATGATGACTTTTTTGTTTCACACAGCACGTACGCCGGTGTCCTGGATGACAGTCCCGTGTTTGTTTGACCCATCCTTCCACCCCAACCTCCTACATCAGGGATTTCTGCGTACTTTGATTAGAAAAGTATTTGTGATACGTAAAAAAAAAAAAACATATTCCGAGTAAAAGTACATTTCCCTCAAAACTTGATTGATGATGCAGTTTGCTTGTATGGGAACGTCATTTTTAGGAGACCAGGCTGCGCTGGGTGAGATATGCTTTCATTACCAATAACATGGGCACTGAAAGCTTGCTCAGTTGTCATGGAGATGTTCTTTTGTTATCACGTGACCTATGAGGCTGAAACCTGAGTATTACGTTTGGGTGTCAACTTCACGGTTACACAAATGGAAGTCCTGCTGAATAACAACACCGTCCGGCTTCCAAAAGCACCAAATGAAGCTTATTTATTTCTCATATATCCTGCCGAACACTCCTCTCACACACACTCACTCATAATTTCCATGCTGCCATCGTCTGAGGCTGTCAGTCAGATATCAGCTGTTCTTATCTCAGCTGGTCACATCCAGCACAGCGACACGCCTACATTGTCAGCCTATCATCTTGCTGCTGCCTCTTTTCAAATAAGATTTACTCTCTGCCTTTAGTATGTTCATTCTGCTGTTACACCCGCCCCTCCGCCTCCCCATCACCGCCGGTCTTCACAGATTCACCCTCCGCCTCCACCACTAGTGTCTGGAGTCCATGGGGGGATTTATCTCGTTGCTGCTCAGGGCAGACACCCCTCGATTACAAATCTCCCTCTAAGGTCTACGCCCCAAAGACTTTCTGTCGGGACGTTACCAACACCTATCATCTGTTATAATAAGCTTGATGTTTTTCTTCAGTCATTTGTCTCTCCTAATTGATAGGTTTATTATTCTGCGGCTGAAAGTAGGCCCCAACAAACGAACAATTCCCTCTTCTTTGAGTAATGCCCAGCTGCTTTAGAAAATTACTGACCCTTTTAAGATATGAAACTACATATTTGTGGGCCTTTTTAAAGAAGTATTGCTCCCGTAGGAACCAAATGGGTTTGGTTCTGAGAGACACAGACAGAGAAGGGAAGTTTGGGGATTGGTACTAACACATTGTTGGTTATGGTCTTTTCATGTGATTTATTAACAGTAAGAAATATCCATGCCTGATCGTTACCAGTCGTGATGTCATACCAATACAGTTTTATATTGATATCTGGTATATTAGTAGATGACACTGATTGCCATCCACCCTTTGTCCCACCAACCTCCAGCACACTTCTCTTTGTAAGTCAGTGCTGGACACAGTAAAGGGAAGTACAAAGCTATATATGTTCCTTCTGATAAGTAATTATTGATCTAATCCCTGTCTTTTAGTAATTCACATGTTCAATCCTTAGACTGCCCCTCTCATGTGAGGTAACACTACACAGTCGGCCTCAGGTCACATTCAGGCCGCTTGTTCTTCCTCTCTCAGTTCAGGACACACTCACAGAGACCCATAGCTCACCACACAGTGTCCAGGGCTGAGACAGCTGGTAGACAAGAGTTGTAGTGGCTTTGTCCCTCTTGGGAGTCAAGATTAGCTGCACTTTGTCTTAAATCAGCTGCTTACAATATGGCTTTATCTCTCAGGGGGTGAGGTAACGAGGAGGACCCAAATGCAGGTAACGCACGGAGGTTTTAACAAAAAAGAGCTTTATTCTTTAAAGCGACAAAACAACATACAAACAAATAGGCAAACAAGCAAACGAGCAAAACTGCGTCACAAACCAGGCTGGAACAAGGGGATCGAAGACATGGGAGTCAAAGACAAACGAACCGACAAGGAACAAAGAAACGAGAGATATATATATATATATACAGTATATATATACACACACACACACACACACACACACACACACACACACACTAATGACAGACGAGACACAGCTGAGAGGGCAGGTAACGAGACAAGGGTGGCAGGGTGATTACAGAGACAGGGAGTCAGACTAAACAAGACGCAAGGGGAAAAGACTTTACAAAATAAAACAGGAAGTGGAAAAACACAGACCATGACAATATCCCTCAGAATGTGCTGCCTGTTACCTGAGGAGAACCTCAATGTAATACATCTTTAGGTAAGCATGTTTTCGTACTTACGGTCCATCAGCATCATGCCAACTGTATGTCATTGGCATCCAGCATGAGATAAATACCCTGAGAGAAAGCCGGACCTTCAGAATAGTTGGTGGCGTGCACTGTGACTACATCTCTGGAATCCACCTGTATTGCTCATCCTCTGTTTACCTGGGCCAAGCTTCAATGCACTTTCAGCGTAACACATCAAGTCTGTCTCCTGCAGCTTCTTTGGTTTCCAGCTGATCTGCTCACAAAGATTTCCTCCCCACCTTCAAAAGAAATTTTCTGAGATCCAGTATACCAATACACTCTCTCAACTATCAAAGACGATGAGCAAAATCAAGACATACGAACCCTACAGGGCATCAAAACACACACACACACACACACACACACACACACACACATCCGCCAAGGAAATCTGTTCTCATTTGAGCAAATTCCACCAAAGTGTGAGGTTCTTGACTGAATTATTCAGATGTGTTGCATGTGTTCGTAGGTGTGTTTGTCTAAATGCATACATTAAACAACTGGAGCATTTCAGGGAGCAGTTCATGGGACAACTACACACACATCAAATGTGTTTCATTTTGTTGTACACAGTGCAATCATTAACAGTCTCCATCCCCAATGGGAATTTCAGAAAGTTCTTGACATGTGCCTGCCTACCAACTGTGAATTTCACCTCGTAGAAAGAAGCCGAACGATCATGAACTGCGGCGTTCTTGGCGAGAGAACATCACAAACTGGAGGATCAAAGGGGTTTGGGATCATGCCAAGATGAGATGTGATATGTTTTGCTAAAGTGAATGCTTCATGTTGGATCGGATTGGTGGCAAGCCCAGGGAAACTAGCAGCAGTCACTGAGCAGTATGATTGTTGACTCCGTTGAACCTCTAACCGCACCCATCGATGGCGTCACAATGTACTGACACATCTTGAAGTACACTTCTTAGTCACTGCTGTAAGGCGAGAAACAAAACCAGTAGAGGTCAGCTCAGACAACATATTATGCAGTTTTAAGTTATTCTTTTATGGTGTACTGTAAGGATACGGTGTGTTGAATTGACAGTTGGCTTCATGAGGTTTCTGCAATTACACACCTCAAGACGGAGATCTTGGATGCAGGTGAGAAGAGCTCCGTTCAGTAGGTGTCTCTGCTCATGTCTTGTGTTATTGTGATTTGGGACGTGTGCATGTTTGCTCCTCTGTGCACTCTTGTGACCCATGGATACCCACAACAACCTTCCCTGCGTAGCTTCATAGGGACATTTACGTACATGTATCCCCGGGTGTAGCAGGAGCTTTGGGGACAGCTTGGAGTAGAATCCCTGCTCCTTTGAAGTAAATTGAGCCCGTTGAGGTGGTTCAGGCCTCAGATCAGGATGATGCCTAAATGTCTTCGAGTGCAAGTATCAAACCTTATGTTCGCACGTTACTGAGAAGGGAGACAATTTATGTATTTTATCAATGTAATGGGTATCTTTTTTCAATGCACAGCTGCCAAGAAAAAGGAGAAAATTCATATTTTTTTATTCATTCAAAAGCAACCTATTCAATGCAAAACATTCTGTCTATTGTTAGTGTTGGAATTAAGTCTATGAGATTCAATGTAAGGACTTCACTAAAGACAGTGCTATATTAAATAGATTTTTTTTAGTTTAACTGGATGTCCTTCAGGTGTCAACAGTGTATCTGTCTGCTTCTGTTTACCCTGCCTCCATTCTGTGTTGTTTTTCTTATGAGAAATAAGAAACCCTGATTTTCCACAAACAAATGTCTCTCTTTGTTTTAAGCATGGAGCGTGGTCCTTCTCTCCGGGGACCATCAGTCAGGATGAGTGATTTGAACAGCTGTGGCAATTTTACAGTTGAATGAGTTAAAGGGAGTAGGAGGAGTCCCAATGCAATTCGGGGAATCAATAATATCTGTTAACGAAGCTTCCAAACCTAAGCTTCCCACGCTATTCGGTTAAAAAGTCAATGTATGGACGCGAAGGACCAAAAGGAGGTGGGCTCTTTCTGGCTTAAGCGATCATAGATGGATTACCTGGTAAAGTGTCCTTGTTGTGTTCTGTCTCCATTTACAATCAGTTTTGCGTTCATTCCAAATGAATAATAACGTAAAGGGAAGATAACCAGCATGAGCTGCTGTTCTCTATTCATTAAAACATATTGTCATTGGTAATTATAAATGATCATGTCAAAAAAAAAGCAAGGACTGAGAAAGTACCACATTCAAATCTCTGTTTTTTGTATTTTCAGACATCTTGAATTGAACAATACTAAACGTTTCTCAAATTGTGCTTTACTCAGACCTTACTTCCAATTAGCTTTAATGAAGCAATTTAAAAATGGAGCATACACCTGGATCAGGAGTCTCTAATGACTTGCATCATAGTCTGCGGCTGGGAAGTGAGAACCTGGCATTTCCCGCCAATTCCAGCCAACATCTGCACTTAAGACAGAAACAATTGAAAACCTTATCAAGACCACCACACAACTGTTTTAGCTGCACTGGGACCTTGAAATATCATTATTAAAATGATACAACTGGATCGACTATTCGGCCAAATGTTTCTTGCAATTACTTCCCACGCTAAAATAACATAACATAATGTGAGTTTAGATATTATTTAGAATAAGTATGAATGAAGTGGAGAGTAAAATCTGTAAACAGAAACTTTTCAGGCAGTTCAACAGCTGGCTTAAAGGGATAGTTGTGATTGTTTGAAGTGGAGTGTATGTTCGAGCCTCCCCTTATCCAGAGTCAGTTTGTTACTTACAGTATATGGCGGTCGGAACACCAACAGTTTGTAGAAACAAACAGGAGAACAGCAGGAAGCTGGGTGAGGTATCACTGTGGAACAGGCGCAGCAGGAAAACTTATTTTAGCCTCTTCAAAGCCACCAGACTCCATTGACAAAAACAGTCATTTTACCTCACAGAACACAGGAGTTGCTGGTCTACCACTTCCTCCAGCCATTGGTTAGTTTGAGTTATTGTGTGACTTTGGTGAATCCAAACTAACCCTTTAAAACACTTTGATTTGACAGTAAAACAATTGGATTGGTTCAGCAATAAGACAACCACGGGTACATATGGACACTATTAAGGAGAGAATATGATGGAAAACAGAAGAGCAGACAATACTGTGTGGTTGGGATTGTGTTTTTTTAAAGATAGGGTACTTTCAAGAGGAATTATCGATATGCAATTACATAAACTAATGGATGTGATACATTGATATGTTAAAAGTTATAAACTAGAGTATGTCCACAATTTGTCTTATTCAAACAATGCAGACAACCGCTGTCTGAAATGTAAGACCTATGAAGATGTGATATTGTTGTTTTCTGTTGTGTTAAGAAAAAACATCTTAATGGCCTTTTATTATTTAAAAAACATTTCGGAGAGCAAACTGAAAATTCCCCCAAATTAAAGTCACTATAATGAAAGATGAAAAGCTAATGCGTGGAAAAGGGTGACACCTCTTTATTTACCAACGCAGTGAAGGTAAAGCAGCCCAGCAGCTTCTCACACTCTATTTAAGATTCAAAGATCAAAGCAACATTTCTTCAGCTATATATAGTAAGTAAAGCATAACAGTTTTCAAAAGGTGGAAATAAAAATCTGCCAATTTCCGTGTCCTGTCTCTTCTCATGAAAATCAACGTGGTGAGTTCTGTGTGAGGCACCACTCCCTAAAAAATAATTATTTTTTTTTAATTGCTCTGCACATTTCAACATTTGGTTGGTTGTTCTAATAAACTAGAGTGAGAGAAGGAAAAATCCTTTTATCTCATTCTCCCTCTCTGAAACACACAGCGATACAAAGAGAAATGTGAGAGTGCTGAGCTCCCACCGGGGCAAGTCTGAAGAGGAGCATTTTATAGAAAGAGTTAAGAAACACCGCAGAACCTTGTGGAGTCCAGCGACGCTGGAGACTGAGGTTTACTCACACATTTAATCAATGAAATACTTTGAGAGGAGCTAAGTAAACAAAATGCTGTTTGTTGTTATTATTTACAACATCTTTATTCTTGCATCTCCATCTCTACGTAGGCTTCAAGCACACATCTGTAAAAAACCACGAGGGACGCCTCCCCGGAGAGGCTGTTTGTGACAAACCCTCCACTGTAAACATAGTCCAAGAGGTCGGTCACGACTGGGGATGCTAGTATTGTTGTTGCGGTAACGTTGGATTCGTTAATGTGTTGGAGGGATTCTGTTTCGGGACTTTTTTTTAAATTGTTACACCACTACTTTGCATTCCTCCGATCTTAGGCTATATCACATCAGGGATTCTGGACCGGAGATGCTTTAATTATTGACGACGTGACAAGAGCATCGAGATAGTATCTTGGATAACAGTTGTCTCGGTTTGTCAGACATGGAAGTATCAGAGGAAGGGTTTGAGAAATATCTGATTTGTGTCTGAAAAAAAACAAAGACAGTAAGGGAAGGAAGTGTAGGCTCTGAAGGCTTCTTTATCGCCACTATAGCAGAACATGATGGGACATATAAAAAGACATATACACAGGATTTTCATTTTCTTCTTTTCAACCTAGCGCCTCAGACCCTTAAGGACAGCAATGTCTGTGTAACCTTTTTTTTTTATTATTATGACACCGCACAAAACATGAGATGCATGAACACAATTCTGAATTCTAAATGAATATTTGGTAGTTATGATGACGACTGCAGGTTGTTAAAAAGATTTAACTCGGTGAAAGTGGAAAATAATATTAATCTATCATTGTTTTTCATCCGAGGACATCAGCAACTTTTTGAAAAATGTAATAGAAGATGAAAATGAGCTAAAATTGAATCAAACAGGATAAACAGAAGAAGAAATCAATCCAGTGCCAGGCAAGATGTGAAAACAAAAACATGTGAGGCCTCGGGACACTTAGCTGGAGACTCGTCCCAGACTGAGAGATCGGAATGCTTCATAACGTGGCAGCAGATCAGAAATATATAAACAATAAGTGCTTTATACTGTAAACCCAAAGTGGTATCAATCAATTATCTGACACACAGGAACGTCTGAGAACTGCGGCGGCTTTGTGAAAACCCGAAACTGAGCAATGCTGCTCACAAGTGGTGACTTTAGCTATTGCAGAACAATGCACGACTTTCAATTTCATTTACACTGGAGTCCATCCTCCTGTGCGTGTGTGTGTGTGTGTGTGTGTGTGTGTGTGTGTGAGGGGCCTTGGTTTATGCACATTTTAAAGTCATGTAAATCAGGGGTGCCCAACCACTGGGCCGTGGACCAGTGGTTGACCAGGCCGCACAGAAAGAATAAAACATTTTATTTTTGTGTTGGTAATATTTGTATGTAAAAAATGTTATGTGTTATATTATATATATATATTACAATGTAATAATGATATGAATAAAGTGCATGGTATAAAATGGAATAATTACATTTACATTATATATGTAATAATTAAATGATATGTTGTGCACTTTATGTGTGTTTTGTTATGCCCCCCCCTTGCATGAAACCGGTCCATGGTGCAAAAAGGTCGGGGACCACTGATGTAAATCATTTTTGATCACATGCATTCTTCTAACGTTGCACAAAAGGATTTGTTACATAATCTTTCGGTACCAACACTTGCAAAGATGCCGAGCAAAATAATTCTGCCAACTTTCGATTCTTCTAAACATCTAGTGAAAGTATTGCAGTGTTTGGAGAAGGTTTTGAAATCCGTGCTCAAGCTTCAGGTCTTCTTTTTGTCGTAGAAAAAGCCAAGGCTGTATATGTTGTGTTTTATCCGTGCGGATTGACTCAGGAATGATTTAGAATGTTAGGGCCCAGGCTGCTTCTCCCAGCAGGAGGAGAGACTGAGCTCCACAAATGAAGCACCAGCATGCCTACAGGCACACATCTGGGGCTGTGATGTTGGAGCTCTCATTCTTACTCCCTCTTTATTGTATAATGTAACTGTGCTACTCTGCCTGAAACCATATTTGGAATTTTCCAGCAGTATTGTTAAGCTTGTTGATGAACCTAGAACATGTTAGACTATTTCTCTTTGTATTACATAAGTGTGTTTCACTTAAAGTAGTAACACAGGTCTTCTACACTCTTTTACATGGACACCAACAAAATGCTTTCACATTGTCTGTCTGTCTGCCTGCCTGTCTGCCTGCCTGCCTGTCTGTCTGTCTGCCTGCCTGCCTGCCTGCCTGTCTGCCTGCCTGTCTGCCTGCCTGTCTGTCTGCCTGCCTGCCTGCCTGTCTGCCTGCCTGCCTGCCTGCCTGCCTGTCTGTCTGTCTGCCTGTCTGTCTGTGGATAGATTTGTCCTCTCGCCTGGTGTGATCCTTCGTAAGACGGACTCTAGTTATATCTGAATTTGCACAATGTTGGAATAAAAGTAAATCAGTTTTACAGTAAAAGATGTCCTGACAGTGCGATGGAATACTGAAACTAAACTGAAACTGTTTATTGTTTACTCGTATTATTTACTTTACTTTTTTACTTTAATCACACATTCTAAGCCAACATGATTAGAAGTGCTCTAAAATCTAGAATTCTATGAGCTCCAGAACAGCTACTCAATGGACCTTGATTGTCAACCAATTATTATATCTTGAATTAGACTGCTAGAATGCAGCTTTCTGTTGCATTTGAAATATGCAGTGATGGTGAGGAATCATTTGTGTTCAAATATATTTTTCCTAATCTTCATCCCAGGGAGAATGGCAAATTATATATATATATATATATATATATATATATATAAAATAACCAATCCTTTTGAAAGGGGTGTTTGAGGAATAAATCCCATAAGAATAATTTTACAGAAAAATACTTTGACAGATTATAAAAATGGCTGTTCAGTCTGAGTATGTGGTTGCTTATCCAAAATGTACAGTATATGTATGTATAGTATTGCTTTATATTTTTGTACAATAAATATGATGTCATGTTATTCTTTACAGCTTGTGAGAGATGCTTGTGCATTATAATACATTTACATGCTTTTAATAAAAATAAACTTTGTTTTACTGGGACATTGCATAATTTAGAATGTCTTCCTTTTACACTGACAGTGGACATTTATGATTTATCTTGTTTGGTTAACATATTTCTAATGTTATTCCCCGTGGAGAACAATTTTCCTGAAGATTAAAACTAAATTGTGAATCTTAAAAAGATGACTAACTGTATGCAATGTTTCCACAATAGATACAAACAGACGGTTTAGTTGTTAGCTGGGGGAAACAGTATGGCACAAGTTTTAAAATTGAAACATCTTTAAAAAGATTTGAATTTTTAGGAGATTTCTAAGAGTGGGTGTACCATTATTTGGAAGAGGCTGCAGCTCCCACATTTGCTGTCATTAAAATGAATGAAATGTATAGAAATCTCACTCCTAATGCCGGTTCTGGGACCTAAAGCCTGAGAACAGCTGGAAAGATGAATGCAGAAGTATTCTCCATAAAAACAACAACAACAATGAGACACATTATAAGTTCTGCCGGTGGTACAAAGACATTTTCCAAAGTGGGGGGGAAATGTATGCAGTCATCAGCATCAAAGAAAATGGAGAGATCAAAAAGGATTGAAATACTGACATCCCGGCACTGGCAGACAGCAGAGTATCATTAGTGAATTTGAGGAGAAAAGCAGTCTTTGTCAGCACTGCGGAGTTCACGAAGACCAGACTGAATTAAAAAATGCTATAGTAAATTATTAAAGTAAAAACTATTAGCTAAAAGGGCTGGACCACAACATGCTTTTCACTTCAGGTCCAGAGAATGTCCTCTCTATGTCTCCTCATGTTGACTTGTTGTAGTAGTCATATTAGCTGTGTCTCGTGTGATACCAAATACCATTTCATTGGAGAGGTTTAGTGTAGGAACCTGTTGTGGATTTCCACACTCAGAGGAGGATTTTCACTGTTGTTGAGGGGTTTATAATACATGTTGTTAGAGAGATTAACATGGACAGTGGAGTTAAAATGTGTATTCAATAAAATTGGACATTTGATAAATGCAGACTTTATTTATCATCCTTTTAAAAAAAATAAAAAAGTCTAAATTATTCCTGCAGGAGGATTTGTGTTTGTTTGTTTCCTTTTTTTGTTTGTTGATTTGGTGGCCATGCATGTCAGAATCAGAATCTGGTTTATTGGCAAGTGGGTTTTCACATACTGTGAATTTGCTTTGGTGCCTGAGATAAACAAAGTAAGAGCAATTCAAATGAAATATAAAAGCAAGTATTGCAAAAATCAAGAAACACACATATCGAATAGAAGAAACATACTATACAATGCACTTGCTTGATTTCATTACATTTCCATGGGATGTTATTAGAATTGTATTGGATTGCATTGTGTCTGTGGTGTGGAGATTCTGTCGTTTGTCTTTCATCCACCTGAGGGCAGCAACACTCCCGACGTGCTATCTACTGCAATTAACGTGTAGAGAAGAAAAAGTTCCCGATGCAACAGCTAGGCATCAACATGCCTGCTGCTGTGATTATGGAGGAAAATTATGATAAATTATTAGAGCAGTGTGAAGCTCAAGAGCTCGAGGTAAGCGGTGAATCGCGAAATTCATAATTTCCTGTACCAACAAAAAATGTTGGCCTACATGCTTGCTTGAAGGCTTGGTAGTGGTGTTTCTGACAGCTATCTCATGACCTGTTTTAGCTAACGTTATGGCTAACAAGCTAGCCAGCTTTCACTCTAACGCTAATTGTACTTTCACGCACTGTTAAATGAACTTATGCTACGAGTTAGCTTATACATGGACCAGTGCCATGCTAACAATGCAAACAAAAAGTGTCCCTATTAAACGGTAAATGTAGCGTCACTCTGCTTTAACTTATGCTATTAGCTGGCTAGTTAGCTAACTTGAGATAGCTGGGCATCTCTTCGTTGTGTTGGTAAACATAGCTAAGTTACAGCTAATACTAAAGTACTTTTTTATTTTATTTAGCTTCTCATAAAGTAAATGTATTGCTTGGTTCACTGTGTGGCGTCAGGTAACCGTGTGACCAACCCATTACTGTAATATATATGGGAACATTGTGAGGTAGGTACCGCTGCTATAACGTTAGCAGAAGCTAAAGAAAAATAATAACACACTTTAACTCGCTGGACGGTAAATGTTGTCTGTCGGAGGTACAGTCTGGAGCCAACGTGACGGAGCCAATGTCTGTTAGCAAATACACTTCATAACATGGATTGTTTAGAGAAATAATTGCTTGGTTTTTCCATGTTTTAATATCACACCTGCGTTTATTTTTAACAGGCTCCAGGGGGCATTGCAACACCTCAAGTGTACGCTCAGTTGCTGTCGCTGTATTTACTTCACAATGACATGTAAGTAACAGTGTATGTCCTCATTAGCTGACGGGGTTTCCTCCTCTTTCTCCCCTTTTTCCCCTATTCGTTGTACTCCTGCAGTCCTTAAATTCGAAGCAAAAAGAGCCTAAGCATGCTTCATTTCAAATTATTTTCACATACAGTCAGGACGCCCTTTTTCCTATACATCTTACTGTGCTAGGACTTTTTGTAGCTCAAATACTTGTACATGGCTGGCGTTACAACTGATGCATTTGGTTTGGAAATTAATGTGTGTGTCGCAAACAATAGTAGGTAACTTGCCTGCAGTTTTTTTTCTCAGTTATATCACTGCTAACCCTTTGTTCTGCTGCTG
>CALSCE010010700.1:12855663-12907026 GCA_943593645.1 Bovichtus variegatus | reverse complement strand
GTTTTTTTTCTCAGTTATATCACTGCTAACCCTTTGTTCTGCTGCTGCCTGCACCTGCAATTTCCTTCTGTATATTGTCTAACTTGCTGATGTGGTTCCCACAGGAATAATGGCAGATATCTCTGGAAACGGATTCCCCAAGCAATAAAATCGGTAAGCATGCTAAAATATATGGAGACATTGCTGAGGAATTACTATTGAAACCCATTTTGTTATGATACATGAGATTGTCCTGCTTGTGCTGCTTCATATGGTAGTCGTCATATTTACCAATTTACAACTTGTTAATAATGTTCAAATCAACATCCAATGGCTATTACACATTGGAACCTTATGTTCTTTTTGTAACTCTGATTTTGACACTGATGACGGTTAAATAATTGAATAACTGTGATTCAATATCCTAAGTATTTGGGTGTGACTGCTCTTTACAGTAGCAACAACCACTGCCTTGTCAAGTGTAGCATACTACAAGTTTTTAAAATGCCTTTCCACTTGTTGATTACAGGCAAACCCTGAATTGACATCTATTTGGGCTGTTGGCCAACGCATTTGGCAGCGAGACTTTCCAGGGATCTACACAACCATCGCTGCTTTCCAATGGTCAGAGAATATCCTTCCAGTCATGGAGGCCCTTAGAGGTAACAACAAAAATGATGTCTTGTAACATGATATTTACACATTTGGCTCTGGGGAAACTAGCAAAATTCCTTGTAGGGAAATTGAAGTGAATATAATATATTTAATTCCTCTGCATGATTTATAATTAAAATAAGCAGGGGGAACCACCTGAAAACAGTTTCAGCTATGCTGCAACCAAGTGACAAGAAATGACATGTTTTAAAATTAAGGGACTGATGTTGACTGTATATAACACCTGTTCATTTCCAGCTGAAAGGCTTATTGTTATCATGAAGTCTAGTTCAAAGGGTTACATCTGTATCATGTGATGGTTCCCTTGTGCAAGAGTTTAAGAATAGCTTCTCCCTCTTGTTTACGGTACTTCTTGTTGATCTGCCATGGATGCAGTAGGTCATAAGACCCCTAGGCAAACATTGATTAGAAAATCCTGGTGAATGTAGGAAGTTAAGAGTGTTTGAATCTAAATGCGCACAATTTAGTCTTTTAGAAAGTTTTTGATAAAGCCGTTTTAAATAAATGATCTATATAACGAAGTTCTTATTCGCGAGTAGATTGGTATTTACTGTATACACTTTCTAATGACAATAACAAAAAAATAACATTTTACTTATATAAATAACCACTGTATCACAAGCAACTCGCAAGTCCCAGCAGTTTATTTGCCATAAACGTGCCATAAATATTAGGCTTAATAGAGATGTAATCAATCATCTAAACAGTCAATTTTCTATTGATTAATTCCATTGGTTGATTTAAATTTAAAAAGTATAAAAGTATCAAAAGTATATGACAAAATAACAAAGTTAATGCATTTCTTGTAGCAAACTAAATGGTTTATATAAATGGCAAACTAGGTTAATTGACAACAAATCAAAGGAGATAAACAACACAGGAGTCACAGGATGTTGACATTGACTTGTTTACCAATTAGATTGAGCTCCCACTCTCAGCTGAGCCAGTCACATGTACCCTGGTTGTCTCTGCTCCGTCCACCACTTCGTCACTGATAGAGTGGGGACATAGTGCCCTCTGGGACAAGTGACACATGCAGCACTGAGTAGGAGGGGGCCATTTCTGTGAAAAGATCCCAAGGCAGCAAGCAGACAGGAATGTGTGCTCTGGTTGGTGGAAAGGATCGGATGTCACCAGCTGTGAGGGGCTGGTATAAAGGACAAAGCTGCTAGCTCTCAGCCAGAATAGATATCAGCATTTAACAAGTGACAGCACACACGAAGGATAAGTTTGCTGAGTCTGACCGACTTTTTTTTTTTTTTTTTTTTTTGTTACTTTTTGAAACTAACGGAGAGTGAAACTTGTGGTTTTCTCTTCTGAAAATTAGGAAAGTTGGTCTAACTGTAGGCAGAGACTTTTCCATTATGGATGTTCAGAGGACAGGATCTATGGTTCGGCCCCCGAGCCCCATGGATAGCCTAGAGAAGCAGCTGAGCTGCCCCATCTGCCTGGACATGTTCACCAAACCCGTGGTCATCCTGCCCTGCCAGCACAACCTGTGTCGTAGTTGTGCCAGTGACCTCTACGACTCACGTAACCCATACCGCTTCTCTGGTGGCGTCTTTCGATGTCCTACCTGCCGTTTCGAGGTTGTGCTCGACCGCCATGGTGTGCATGGGCTCCAGCGTAACCTGTTGGTAGAAAATATTATCGACCTCTATAAGCAGCAGCAAGAAGGCAGCGGCAGTGGAGGCACGGAAACCACCCTCAAGCCTAAAGAATCCAAAGAGCCCATGTGCCAAGAACACGAGGATGAGAAAATCAACATCTATTGCACTACCTGCCAGGTACCCACCTGCTCCATGTGCAAAGTGTTTGGCCAGCATAAGGACTGTGAGGTGGCACCGTTACCTAGTGTTTACCAGGCCCAGAAGGGTGAACTGAGTAATGCTATCGATACCCTGGTGGCCAGCAATGGCCGCCTGCAGGCCCTGCTCAACCAGATGGAAGATGCCTGCCGGGCTGTGCAGGACAATGCTCAGCGTGCTAAGCAAGGGCTAGCTGAACGCTTTGACCTGCTATATGCTGTCCTGGAAGAGCGCAAGACCATTTTACTAGAGCAGATTGGTAAAGAGCAAGATGAAAAGGTGGCAGCTCTGCGGGCGCTGGCTCAACGTTACGGTGAACGGCTGCAGACGAGTTCCGAGCTCACAGATACGGCTGTGAGGGCGCTGGAGCAGGGTGGTGCTGCTGAGTTTCTGTTGGCCTCCAAGGGCCTCATCACGCAGACCAAAGACGCAGCTAAATGCTCGCTGGGGGAAGATAGACCCGAGCCAGGCTTCGAGAAGATGGACCACTTCACTTTGTCAACAGAGCATGTTGAGGCAGTCCTGGCAAAAATGGACTTTGGAGTTGTTGATGATGATGAATTTGAGGATGCAGAGGAAGAGGAGGAGGAAGAAGAATAATGAAAATTGAACTAGTTACAGATTTGTAGGAAATACTGTAACACATGCTTTTGAAGGTTTTTGACAATTGTTTATGGCAGGGACTGCATTTGATGTTGAAAGAAACAAAGTCATGGTGGATGTGGGCGGCCTGCCCATACTTTCAGTGCAATATTTCAATCTCCTATTGATACTGTTTCTTAACTTTTTTTTATACTTTTGTACTTCTAAGCCAATTAAATTAAGAAATTGGTCTAGATAAATGTAAATCGTTTTACTCATTTGTAGCTGATGGAAATAGTTATGTGTTTTTCTCACTTTGTGAAAGTTTATGTTGAATTGGTGATCAGCTGATCTGCCTGTAATCGCCAACTCTGTCTTCAATGGAATGTGGAATAAAGCTGCATGAAGTTAAGCACCTATTTGCTTTATTTGCTAAACAAAATCATGACATTTAGGGGAACATAAATACGAAGAAAACACAAGTAGACCCAGTATTATTTTGGTCGTATGGATTTTCCTTAGAGTGCTTCCAACTAAATATTTCCCAGTCTATGCTGCTCTTACTTGGCTATAGGCTCTATTTAAAAATAAAAGCCCCTGCCATGTCCTGTCTGCTTTGCCTTTGCTGGTTAAAAGTGAGGGCTATTTTTAAGAGGTGAGAGGGTGAGAAATGATAGCGGCCTTGGAATAGACTCATCGGAGGACAGGCCGGGTCCTGTTTCTCCTCCATAAAGACTCCTGTCCTCCCACTCATGGACGTCTTGCTCAGCAGCTCCAACCCAACTCTGGAGTGTCGGAGGGGCATGCTAAGAAAGGCCAGTCCAGTTGCCACATGAGTCATCTCCTAACGGTCAAAAGGCCATGGTAAAAATACATGTCTGCCTGGGGACTGGGTTACAAAAAGCCCCCGGAGATGACCTGCTTGGCTGTGTTGGGAGCATTTGCTCAGAGTCCTCATTTATTTTCTAATATGCAGGCTGTCAGGTGGACGGAAGTTGTTCCAACACAAGAAGCAGTTTTATGCAGTTTGATATGTGGTGAACTTTTAATAGATAGGAGTTTTATACTAATTACAGCGAGGGCAAAAAAACTTTGTCAGATTCCTCTATAGTCATTTATCAATAGTGAGGCACCACAATGACAAAACAATAGTATTTCATCCACATTTTTCTGGAACCACACTATTAAAATAGTGTGCTTTAATCATCATAGTGTCTAAATAATGACTGCAGATATTACTCTACAAGCATAACGTTGATTAAATCTCTCTTTTTTTTTTTTTTTTTTTTGGAAAAGTACAATAACGGGGAGAACAGGAAGCCCCTTGGACAGTAGAATGGGAAAGTGCTCTTGACAAATCTCCGGCCTTCCCCTCACAGCTGTCTTTTCTCATCCCACTTGTTATTGTTACTGCTGCTAGCCGCTGCAACAGACTTGACTGTTGGTGCACATAAACCGTTGCTAGGCTATAAAACACGAAAGGCCACAACCCTGAGGCATTTACGTGATGGCTGCAGGAGCAGCAGCAAATGCATTCCGGTCCCATGCTGTTGTGAGGCCCTGTCACTCTTAAAAGTTATCTCCGCAAACAACAGCCCCATGTCAAAGTCAGGCGAGATAAATGTGGCAGCTTTGACATTTGTAAGCCTCAGCCAGTGCCTGCTGATAAAGACTTCCGTGGTTGGCAGTACTGCACTGCACAGCGTATCACATTTAACATGCTCCATTTAACATGATCTATTTTTAAGTACTCTTGATAATGGAAAATCCTAATTTAGGTATTTGTTTTAGCTCCTCCGTTCATCATTCTCAAATCAAAGGTTACCTCACAACAAATGCACCATTTGATTTAAAGCATCCCAGATGTTTGAAGGCAGACAATCCAGAGTTTTTGTTTAGAATCGCTTCATTTTATTTCAGTCCCAAACCAACTCCTGTCAGTTGTTAAATGGCTTGTGACTGTGTTTGTGGTGAGCAGGAGACGGGAGTGGGGGAGAGGAAGCCACTTCATAAACTCAAACACGCTAAATTATCATAAACAAACGGAACATTTGCAAGAACAGGATAAAAGTAGAAGGGCACTCGGGGAGCGCAGACCTCTGTCAAGGCTGTTTCAATCAGTGAAAAATAATGCGTGTATCCGCCACGCGATTCGGATCTGCTCCAAAATGTAATGGGTTCATCCTTTTGGCCCATGCTACATCCTTCCACCAAGTTTCATGAAAAGTCTTTCTCTTATCCTGCTGACAAATGGACAACAAACCAAAACACAAAACAGAACTTCCTTGGCGAGGTAAAAATGCAGCCCTCGCTTGACATTTATCCAAAAAAAAAAAAAAAATCCCCTCTGACTGATAGTGATCATAGCAGAGTACTGTTTTTTATTTTTTTATTTTTAATTTATAAAAGCAGCCCCTGGCTTCAAAACCCCGACCTGTCACTCTTGATGGATTGTTTGCTGTTGCTAATCAGCAACTGTGTCCACAAGAAACATGACTCCATTAAATTCCGTGACATTTCATAACAGCTAAAGCATGTCTGTTAGTTCACAGTAAGTTGCTGTTGCCCCTGTACTGTATGCACTTTTAAATAGAACCACAGCACAGTTTTAGCATGCATGGATGATAGCCTGTCTCTGATATGAATGTCACTGTGTTGATGTGTCCTTCACAGAGAGCACACGGCAGAGGGCGTACAGTCTTGTGGCCCAGGCATACACTTCCATCGCAGCAGAGGATTTCGCTGCCTTTGTGGGCTACTCTGTGGAAGAGGCAGTAAAGGGTAAGATTACTTTTATGCAGGAAATGTCATATCATCACTATTTTTGGCATTTTGGTAATAACTGCTGTGGTATTGGAGGATTTCTACAGTGGAGAAATGTAGCTAATTGCCATGACATAACCATTCATACGTTTGCTGATGAGGCTGTTTTCTTCTCTTTTACCACCTCTGTCTTCGTCCATAGGTGTGGTGAGCCAGGGCTGGCAGGCAGACCCCGCTACAAGGATGGTGATGCCCAAAAAGCCAGGTAGGTGGCAGTATTGCTCTTTTCGTCTGCACCCATCTGTGCTGTTGCCCGAACAGTTTTCTCTTCATGATTAATCCTGCGCCCACCTTCCCGCTGCTCTTCTCCTATATTTTCACAGGGATTTTGGAAAGACGGGTGATATTTTTCTTTTCCTGGAATCTCTTGGAAAAAATCTTTGATTTGCTAAGTCTCCCCTTGTCTAACGTGCATGTTTCCAAAAGTTCCCTCATCCATTCCTTTGCTTTTTCTTCTCCTGTTTTTCTCACATCATCACTCGCCCTCCAGAGTCCTGGGTTGATCTCTCCTCTATGACAAACTGGCTGATTAACAGTCGAGGAAGAGTTGTGGTATGTCCCGCTCGCTGACATACCTTGCTGAAGCATCTGCTGCGCACTTGTGCGGAGCAACACGCTAACCCCCTCACCATTAATCCTCACATGTCTGCCCCTCCCTCCCCTGCCTCCACAGCACCACTGGGACTTAACAGTGCTTGGTAATTTTGGTTGTAATCTCAAACAGGAAATCATTCTGGTTGGGATAAATGTGAGGAGTGAAACATAATGATCTCCATGCTGAATGTCTCGCAGGCACACAGGGAGCCTGTGTAGGTAGTGCTGTTCAACAGCGGTGAGTGCAAATGTCGACAGTGTGGTTAACTTAACCTGCTGAGTCAGTCTTGAGTCGGAACACGTGGAGCTCTAGCCACCAAGCTAAAGCCGTGGAGATTGATAGTGCTTGGCACAAGGAGGAATCCCCCTCTGACTCAACCTCTCCTCCTCCGTCTCTTTCTCCTCTCAACAGATCCTCCCCCCGTCTCATTGGTTCCAAATGAGCAGCAGTTGGCCAGACTCACTGACTACGTGGCTTTCCTCGAGAACTGATAACCCACCACCACCCGTTTTCGCTTGCTTGGTACAGAGGGAGAATGCAAGTTTGCATAGACTTTTCCTCCAGTCCCGCTCCCTGACAGAGCTGTACCAAAAACACAGCATCATCTTGGATGACTGCAAGCTTCTCCAAGACTCGCCTATTTATGGTCATCTATTAATACAGCCTCCCCTGTTCATTCATATGGTAAAAAAAAATCTTTCTGACACAATGTTGTATGATATGCTTTTTTTTCTTTCTTTTTGCTCTCTGCAACCTTCCTGATGTAGAGATTTGGGCCTGAGTTTAAAGGACAAATATGTTTCCCATCATCTAACCTAACAGACTCTTCCCACCTAATAGAAATACACAAGCTAGTATGTGCAGATGTCCTCTCTGTTTTTAGCACTTCAAGGTTGCCCCGAAACAAGTTTTGTCGGGCAGCAGAAGGCTTGGCATGCATGCATCAGTGTGTCGATTTCAGTCCTCAGACCTCATATTTTGAAAAGTATGTTTACTTTTTTTTGACTGGTGAATAAATATTTTGCTGTTTCTAATTAAGAATTCTTGTATTTCTTATATTCAAGACTTTTGTTTTACGTTGGTTTTTAGAGAGCGTGCTGGGCTCACTCAAGGATGTTGAATATTTAAATATATTTGGCATTTGGGGTTTACCTACATAAGAGTATTAGAGCCAAAGCATGAGGAAGAAACATGCATTTCAAAAATTTAACACTAAATTCAAACTACTCGTGTTAGCGTATATACTGAAAGTCCAACTTTTTTTTCCTACATTTCGACTTTATTCTCAACTTTTAGATTTTATTCTCGAAATGCAAAATAATAATTTTTTTTAATTAATAATTTTAATTCATTAAGCTTGGCCCCAATACTCCACCGTACTTACTCCGAAACGTATCTTGCATGAAATCCGTTTACCGTTTTATGTGGCATCAACAGTTCACATACATGGGAAGAACATAATGAGTAATGTTGCATATTACTGCTGCTGTTCTAGCCACATCGGGTAACTTGACATTAGTCCATGTAATCACAATCAAAGCTATTTTGGCTAAGTAACAGTTCAGTAACGCTAACCTTTCAGTCCACAAACGTTCGTGTCTGTTGCGTGATTAAACCCGCCAGATTGCATTACTGCGATGTGCCATGTTGGCGCAGAGATCTCTAATTACTGTGTAGATTTTCCGCTTGTTTTATCACTTCTTCAAAGTCGGCGTTAAATATTACCATTAAAACGAATGCTCTCTGAATCTGTAATCAAGCTTGAATAACATCATGGAGAGAAGTGATGTATTTTGTGAAGACTTATCTGGCTGCCATCTGTTCATCAATTCAATGACATTCAGGCATTCGATGTGAAATCATGTACATCAGAGCCCTCCGTTGCATGTCTGTGGTGGCGAGGAACTCGTTTAATTCATGACATGGTTTACTTTGTTTGAAAATGGGCTCCTTGGTTTACATTTGCAGTGTTGGTTCTTATTTGTGGAGTCTATTTTAGTTACAATCAACGCTACATCTTTACTGTTGTTCATTTCTTTAATATTCCGTGAACGTGAGTGCATCAGGCTGCTGTCACCTATACATAGAAATGTTTGTGTTGACTCAGACCCGTGCCCCAGCTTGTGTTGAAGCAGCATTGGCCTGATGACAACACAGCGAGCCAGAGTCAGTCAGCTCCGGCGTGAGAAGGTAACTGATCCCGATCGCTCTTCTGTATCCGTCACAACGCGGCTATATTTGTACACAGACGCACCCACACTAATCTGTGCAACTTCAGCTCAGCATTTCATCAGTCCAACAAACGGAGCCATGTCAATCATAGATCTCAATGCAAAAAAGTACACGTTCCATGTATTTATATGGATAACCTAAACGTGTAACGAGTACATGTTATAAGTGTATGCCAACTGACTTGTGCTAATTCAAAGTAACTCATTTGTCTGAGAAAGTGCAACTAGTGAAATATCCGATGGCATGATACAGATGGTGCTCGGTATATGAGGCGTGGCCAGGCCAGGCCACTCCACGTGTACGCTTCACTTGTAATGCTTGGCCGGTTAGAGCAGCGGTTCTTAGGATGCTCCAGGCTGTGTGGATTTTTAGCGCGTGACGTCACATTTTCTCTCCCCGACTCGCCACCTTCTCTGTGTTCTAAGAGCTCCTAATTTACAAATATACACAAAAACAGACAAAGTGTGAGCGCTGCGTCTGCCAGAAACCTTTAAAAAGTTATTTTATTAAGATGACTTGCTAACGTTATCCACAAGTAAGCCTACATACAGGAATCGGAAAGTTATGTTCAGAGTTAGAGGGTGCGAGGAACTCAATAACTCACCAAAAATATGCAGAAATAAATCCATACAAAAATGTAGGAATACAGAAAGTGTGTTTTATATTTATTGATGAATAATTCTGAATAGTCTGCTTGGGATGAAATCGGTTCTAAGCACTTCACGTGTACTTTCAATACTGTGAATGAAATGTTTTGTTTCAATGCACAACATATGATTTAATTATTATATATATAATGTAAATGTAATTATTCCATTTGAACTTTGTCATGAACTTTATTTATATTATTATTACATTGTAATATATATATAATATAATACATAAAAATGTTTACATACAAATATTACCAACACAAAAATCAAATGTTTTATTCTTTCTGTGCGGCCCGGTACTGGTCCACGGCCCGGTGGTTGGGCACCTCTGATTTACATGACTTTAAAATGTGCATAAACCCCGGCCCCACCCACCCCCCCCCACCCACACACACACACACACACACACACACACACACACACACACACACACACACACACACATACACACACACAGGACATCTTTGAGGAAATCAAATAAGCTAATTTGAAAAACCTAGTTTGTGTCCTGCATGTGAATATTAAATCAGTCTTTACAGTAGTTCCGCTTCTCTTTAAAAACCCTTTCAGTCCGATAACGCAGAGTAACTTGATGCTTGCGGATAACCATCGCAGTTTTATAAGTTCATATGATACATACAATATGTCAAGGCAATGTTGTGACCCAGCTGGCAGAAGGCTTTGAAGTGAGGACACCAGGTCATACTGGATTACCTTTTCTGTTTATTGCTGTGGGTCCAACAGCAAGTTTGATGGTCACATGTTGGTCTGAAAGCTCTGAGAGGCAAATGAGAAAAACAATTCTGCTGATCCATTTTCTGATTCTGACGTGTTGATGACTTCCAGGATCATTTTATAACTTACTGTTTTTTTCTTTCTCAGTATAATTTTTCATGTGTTGTAATACTCATTCTGAAGACATCAATAAGATGTAGTGCACCACTAGCCCATGTTCTAAAGAGGACTATATACATTCATGCTTTCTCCCAATGTGTTTCTAGCTGAAAGAAAGACATGACAGTAATGTTACATAACGTGCTAACACACAGCATATGCACCTTATGTTTAGAGTGTATGTATAAAAATGAAAACTCACCTAAAAGAAAACACAAATGCTTTTAGTCCTATTTGGAACATGGAGTAGTGGTGCACTTCAGGCTCTTTCGACCGAAATAAATAATACCACAATAAAAACATGATTAAAGAATTAACCTGAAAAAAGTAATCATAATTTCACCAGTTGTTACAAATGCGAAAAAAAACTATCCAGGCAAAACCTTTTTTTTTTTTTTTTCATCTGTTATCAAGTCACAGGATAGAATATTTTGTAGATCAGACTTATAAAATGCTTTGTATTACAGCCTGAAAGTAAAGCGCCCCACGTTGTGACCTCACGTAGAATTACCTGAGCTTTAATACCTCTCTTTCGACAAAAGGCCGAACTTGTGATTTTTTCATTTCTACTGGTCACTGCTGGTTGTACCATGAAATACAAAGAATGTGCTGTTCAAAACTGGTGTTCTGTAATGAACTGCAGCCGTTGTTGCATAAATAGCCTCGACATCAGTCTTGCCTTTGCAGACTTTCTCACAGCGTCACCCAAATGGTCTGCACATTTTATGTCATTCACATGTTTCCAGTCCAACCTGCTTCCTTTGAAGTGGCTGAGATCACTGCTTTGCATTACGTGGGCAATCATTTTTTATTTTTGTTTTGTTTGCAGTGAGCCTCCTTTACAAACAATTGAACATGAACACAGAAGAAAGATTATTGGAAAAAGTTTGACCTTGTTAATATGTTTTTTTTTTCCCTTTCTTTTCTTTTCTTTCTTTTTTACTTTGGTATGTTGAGTGAGGGGGGGGGGCACTCCTGGGATCTTAACTGAGTCAATGGACTTTTTTCTTTTTTTTTTTTCCAGACGCTCACAAAGAGCCTTTGGTGAGGTCATTTCTTCCAGCAAATGTCAAAGGTGACTTCTGCTTTGCATTCTAAACCCTTCCACTGACATGATGTTGTAGAGAACTGAGAGGGTGGTATACAATGACAGGACCCCACATATACAATACTGAGACAACTGCACCCCCCCCCTCCCCTCAACATTAAACTTTGTGTTTGCAGGAAGTAAAGTGTTCCCATGGAGTTGGTCAGTTAGCTGTGGGCCACATCTTAAGACCTGTTTATGTTTGTTGACATTTTGGAAAATTGGTAGTTAATTCAGGAGAGAATTACTCTCACTCTTTTAATTTAAGAGTGAAATAAATGTATTGACGTGGGGCACAATAGAGTTTAGGCTTCGAAAGAGTCTTTTAGCGATTAGGTGGAGATGCTAGGGGTATCTAGGAATATCCCCCTGATGGAGTCTAGACCTGGTGGTGGTGAAGAGATGAAGGGAAAAGGCTGAAGATCCGGGTGGATGTGATAAGCAGCGGGGCTTCTGTTGACGGAGGGAACCCTGGGCGCTGGATGTAGTGAAATCTGGTTGGCTCACGGAAAAAGAGGATTCCCAGCTGATTAGGCTCCGAATTGAACTTCCGCTGAGCGTCATTTCCTTTTTGCAATGTCCCCGTCGGTGTACAGACTGTAACTGGATTACTTTTACACTGAAGGAAACTTTAAAACGTGATGAAAACTACTTTATATACTGTTGGGTTGAATGTGAATTTCCCCCGGTGATCAATACATCTTAACATATGATAATATATTCATTTATTGATGATATTTTGTATGATTATTCTGAATCTGCAAAGCGATGAGTAACTAACATGTCAAATGTAGTGAAGTCTGATACATGAGATACATGAGGTGCAGTGGAGTAGAAGTATAAAGCTGCATAGAATGGAAATACTCAAGTTAAGAACAAGTACCACAAATGTGTACTTAAGTAAAGTACTTAGTTACATTCCACTAAGAGAGCAGATGAACCAGTAGGGGGCAGTCTTCACTTACAGTTGCTGTGATCTCAGAGACTGACATGACACATACTGCTCACTATTATCAGATACTAAAATCCATCATACACACGTTTATAAAGACTTCGTCAAAAGAAGCAATATTTGGATAGGAGAAGAAAAAGCACATTTCCGTTTTTTTTACTCCACATTTTCCCCTTTGCTCCAACTTGGAGGGGGGTGTTGTTTAAAAGTTTCATTAACAGCAGGAAAAGCTCCCTCACATCCACAGAGAGAAATGTTTCCATGTGGGATGATGAGTCATGAGCATGAGACCGAGAGAGGAGTCCAACAGGATGTGGGAGAGTGAACAGAGGAAGGGTGATGAGAAAAAGAGGGAGAAGAGGGGGATCAGAGAGGAGGAGGAGGAGGAGGAGACGGTACGAGGGGCCGGGAGGCGCCAAAGCGAGAGAAGTGGTGGGAGGGAGAGTGAGGAGAAGGAGAGTGAAGGAAACATTTGAAAAGCATTGCTGCGTGGGTGCCAGGTGGACAAACATCTGCCGCAAAGAGACTAAGATAGAAACTGGAAATTGCATATAGCTGGAGTAAAAGTGAATTTTCCAGCATGATATGGTTGCGGTTATGTGATTGTTACAGATTACGGCATGGCGACATATACAATTATCTATGTTTCAAATTGTGTAAACAAACGGGAAATTCTACGTGTGTCATTACAAGCCACATCCAGATTCTGCTGCTTTGTGGATTCATAAATCACTCATGTTTACCCCGCTGGCATAGCATGAAATATAACTTGTTTTCTAAAGGAAGAAATGTGCTTTTATGAACGGACAAAAACAGACGGACTCTCCAAATCCTGCATCCTCGGACAAGCTCATGAGAAACAACAGAACCTGGAAATTCATTCTCTACAAACGGAGAATTAGATGCATTTTCTCGATCTAGCTGTTTTCCATGTGACCTCAGTAAGAGTTCCCAGATAATGGTCACAGGCCCCCGCACATCTCGCGTCCAGGAGATTTCCTAATCCACCATTCAAAGTCAAGATATCCAGGACTTGGCCTGAACGCTCCTGCTGCCAGCCAAAACTGAATAGGTCTTTTATAAGTCCAGCGTGTACCTTGCATGCATGTCCTGCACCTGGGGACGTCCCCTTGACCCTGTGTGTGATTGCAGAGGAAATCCAGTGAGGAAAATGAATACTGGCAGAGTACAGCGAGGACACACAGAGGCATGTTTGCATGTTATTCAGCTTTAAAGCTCTTATTTGAAAAAGACACAACGTTAAGTTTCAATTTCCTCTTGATGTCAAAAAGCATCTTCTTTTCTAATTAGGCTGCTTTAAGGTTACATAATACTTTTTTGGAAAGCAGAAGGCTGAAGGAATGAGGTGGAGAAGGGGACACAGCAGAGATGGCTCTTGCAAGCTCAGCCAGCTGGAATATACACATTGCTCTTCTTCACCAACCGTCCTTCAGCCACCATTCGTTCAATCAAAGACATTTTTATTTCATTTTTGTTTGCTTTCAAAAACAATAAGGAATCTTTTTTATTTTTTTTATCCTACTTAACGTTTGCTGGGAAATGTGTAGCTAAGTCAGACGCTTAAAAAAAATCCCATGAAAATACTAAATCCAACTATGAATTATCCTACTAACAAGTATCGTGTGTGTATCGAAGCCTGATGTATCTTCTTCCTCTGTGCCATAGAGCTCCCATTGTTGTCCAGAAACTAAACTCCCACCAAGTTCTCTGCGTTCGAACCAAAGATCGGAGGGTTTGCAAACGCAACATCACGTCTAAGTACAGCCTTCCAGAAGAAAAACACACAAAATGTAGAATACCACCAGCATTAATCTACTATGTGAAGAAGCCACTGTAACAAGGCTCATTACTGCTGTCCAACACAATGTGTTTATACACGCACCATCCAGCACTGTGAGCTTGAGTTCCCAAAGGATCAATCCAAACCTCTCACTGTGGATTGCAGCGAGCCACTGTCCCTGTCCTGTGTTATTATTTTTACAATTCTCTGAATTCTCTGGATATTTGAAGGTACACGTTGGAGTGTCGCCACACAGGGAGGTAAGATAATCTTCTCCCTACATTCTTTCCACTTCTCCTTGTTTTCGAGGATAAAGATAAGATAAAACGTTTAACGTCTTAATTAGTGTTTATTCAAAATAATACTAAATGTATTAAGGTCCTAGTCGAAAAGCACCCAATTGCCGTCTATGCAGTTGTAATAGATAAAATAGGATGGATGGATACAATGTTTGCCATGATTCCTTATTTAAAGGGGACATATCGTAAAAAAAAGTAACTTTTTCAGTGCTGGTGCACATACATTTGGGTATCTGGAGTAACTACCAAACCACAAAGCAGCAAAACAACACACTGTTCAGATGTGGCTCCCCTTCCTATGTCACATACAGGCTCATTATAATATATAACACCCCCCGCCCCATTCTCCACCAAAGGTGATCACATTTTTCAGGAGGGGAGAAAAAAAAACCCAGCTTGAACCATATGACTTAAAGTCATGATATTTCAGCCTCTGCTGTTGTAGAACTTTGTGGAATTATGATAATAACTCGCTGACATAGCCCTTTAAATGAACTAAAATAAAAAAAATTACTATTATGTTGTGTAGTCACTGGAAATTCAAGAGTTAACCAGATTGTTGCTCATACTTCAACGGGGCTATTGTAAAATTGTCCTCACAATCTGCATTATAAACAGTGGATAATGGAACCTGAAAAAATGCAGTTTGTGCCGAAGTCTTGGAAGTTGAACGCCTTACTTCCCATGCTGAATGAAGAGGCACAGCTGCAAGCATGTGCAATAATGTAGTGAAACTCTACAGCTTAGAGAATGTGCTTTGGCAACAGTTGGTTTGAATCACATCTACATCAAATCTGCTGTAACAGGTTTTAGGAATATGTGACGGTATGAAAAAGATAAACTGAGCGAAATGGTGAATGAGACGGGTTTATTCCTTTTGGTCACGCACTTCAGAAGAACTGTCTAATTAAAATAGTTCAAATGCAAAGCTCAAGTGAAGAAATAACAAAACACATTTTCTGTCACTTTTATTTTTTCGTTTTAATTATGTTGTGGTTAGTGTGAGTTTCATTGGTAAACATGTCTATGCTGTATTTATTTAAACAAGCACAGGCTAATCACTGTACAAGGACTTAAGGACCACTTTGCATTACCCACAATGCAACTGGATCGGGAGACTCGGGTGTGTGAGGCTAGTAGCTGCTAATGTAGCCTCAAGCAGAGCTAAGGCTAACAGGCTTCAGAGGTCTGGTGAGTTCACTTCTTTCTTACTCCACTCCCGCATCTTTTTTTCATTTTCCAATTTAAAGAATGCTGCAGGAATGAGTCCTAAAACCTGGAAATAAGTTTGTATTTAATAAGATGCCTTAAATATAGTCTGTGGCTAACACAAGCTTAGGAGATTTTCACGTTTTCTTCTACAACAGGAATGCGCCACTAAATACCTCACTTTTTTCATTTTGAAGCTCTTACGTGTCTTAAAGGCGGTCGCTAACAAGTGGCTAAATGAGACTACAGAAGTTGTAGGGGACATTAAACGTCATCATGCCGAACACAGGGGAACTCATCTACTCAGTGATGGTGCACTGAAGTCATGTGACCGTGGTTGAGTTTGTTTATAGCTGAACGTTAGCTATTTACCCCTGGTGATTGCATTTAGGCTGCAAAAATCATAAAAGGGCCGTTCATTTGTGAAGATTATCCTGCTGAACAAAATCTGTGAGTAAACTTGTGTTTGCCACAGAGCTTACTTGTGCAATAATTCAAAGCCCATGGAAAAATCCCATAGTATGTCGGGGGAACCAGCTAACTTCTGGGGTGGCCTATTAACTACATCATCAATGCAGCACTCTATTGTCTTCGGCCCCGACCAACACTGACTCAAGTGACATCACTTGAGGACATCTATCAGATTTTGCAGAGTGCCCTACGGAGCCACAAAGGCTTTAACAATTGTCTTTTCACATATGCAGTAGTACTCCCCAACACCTGTAGACAGAGTTTTGATGTTTAAAATTGGTGGCGTTTCCCCTTAAGTGACCCTCACTGGCTGTAAATACAGAATACAGTTAGTATGAACACAATAGCGACACTGTACGTTTATATGAAATCATGATGTAGATGGGCTCTCAGCTCTACTACTAAAAGTATTTTTTTTATATAATACACAGACTGGGACGATATTGACTTGAGTGACTTGTTATCAGTTTCGCCTCCTGTTTTCTTTATCTGAAAAAAGAGATAAGGAAAATAATATAATAATCTCAAAATAATATTTTAATCAAATTACTGATAACGTTTGGACTTTTCACACTGCTGACTCAGGATGGAAAGAATGTTTTCCTGTCAGACTAGAACTAAGGAGTGTGTTCAACTCAAGTTTTACTACTGTCTGATTTAACTGCCACAGCATGAAATGGAAAAAGGGAAAATGGAGACATGAATGTGTCATTAAATATTTTTTCAATTTGTTGTTTTTGTATTATTGACCAAATCAGGGTGACTTAATCCACCATGATAATGTTTATTCATAAGGTCCTCTCTAATGATGTGAAGTTGTGTGTTATGAACCTTTCTACGGGTACTCAAGAAACAGTGTACATGAAATATGACCGGCCTCACTCGATTTCACCCCAGGGTTCATGTTCGTCTTTAGCTGCTTGTGATAGACACATGGATTTACCAAATATGTCAGGCTGCATTGAAGTGTCCAAAGGGGCAACCTCTGGTCTGGTTCCAATGGACACAAGGGGGCGACTTCACTGGTTGCAAAAATAAGTCAGATTGTATAGAAGTCTATGAGAATATGACCCCACTTCACTCTTTACTACCTCAGTAAACATTTTCCTAATGAGTTTATGATCTCAAATTGATAGTTTCAAGTCTTCTTGAATACAGCATGATGTTCATTTAGTAAATTATGGTCCCATTTAGAATAAAATAGATGCTAAAGCCGGGTTTGCTTTACATCGTGACTACCTTGTGATAGGCAAGTCGCTACTACTCCATCGCTACCACCGTTGTTCAGCGTTCGATTGTACTAAAATACACTCAAAGAACCTTTTCGGTAAGTACATTTTGTGTTTAGCACGTGTTTCGTTAGCCAGAATTAGCATACCAATTAATATCAAAGAAAACGTGAATTAGGGATGGACCTTGCTAACCAAGCTAGCTAGCTAGTGCTAACGTTAGCTGGTAGCCTTGCGGGCCTCGCTCTTCCCCAGCTCCACTCAAATAGGGTCTCTTCTGTTTCCAAAAAACCCACATAGCGACGGTCAAAAACCAAGATGGCTACGACCAAACACTTTGGATCACACAAACACAGCAGTAAAAGACTAAATTGGCTGCTGAGTCTGCTCATAAACAGCATAATTGAGTGTTTTGTTGCAATCGTCCACATTTTCAAAGCAAGCTCAGATGCTGTATGAAGGTTGTCAGAATGAAAACATCTGTCGCCCATGAGAGAATCTGAAGAATGCAGTCAGAAAAGACTCCTCTTATCAGAATGTGTTTTTAATCTCACTCTCTCACTCTGGAAATCCAGCTGAATTCCTCCTGTAATGATGCTGTTACCTTAGCTGGAGGTCAGGGGCCTTGAGGAGTCACAGTCACTGTGAAAAAAGTTGGAATGTCTTGTCCTCAGTGCTTAGTTTTCAGACTTGGAGGTGACTTGTAAGAGGTTTGGAAATTGTCAGTTGACAGTTCTTGTTGATAAATGTTTAGGCTAAATGTGTGTTTGTGGTTTTAATGTTTGTGCCTTTAAAGCAGGTAATCAGTTAGTTCTGCTCTGTGTGTAGTCTTAGAAACCTCAATGGAGTCTTAAATACATGCAGATAATTTAACCAAACTAATAGAATATGAATGTAGAACTCATTTGGGGGAAAATAATGTTACTTAATAGAAGACAAGAAATGTTGCTGTTAGGTGTGTTTCATGGAGCATACATGTAAACACAATGCAGTTTGGAATAGTGCACATCATAAACCAACACATTTGACTGCAACCAGAAGCCACTAAGAGATTTGGCACTGAATCACTTTCATATTCAGATTATTATATAATGTGTTTTACTTGTCATATTGTTCTGTTAATATTGTCTCGTGAAAGGAGCCATTTATAATTGGTGGCAACTCTCTCCCATTTTTATCAACACAGTATGCAGTTGAAATCTTTTTGCCTTGGAAATGGTTTGTCTCGTGTGCTGCTCCGGTTTTGTGTAATGTGATTAACAAAACCCAACTCTGGAAATCTTGACAAATTCCAACATTTGACTGTACATTTCTTATTGATAAAATACTGCTTTTATATTGAACATGACATTTGAACCAAATCTATGGCAAACATATTCTAAAAGCTCCAGAAAACGCTTTGGAGTTTAACTTGACCTTTTTACATCTCATATCTGTATATTTGCACATGTACATCTTGCGGAAATCTTCTCTGATGAAGATGCAGAGTTTTATTGGCCATTTTCACAGCAGACATTATATGTTATAGCAGGGAAAGCACACGTGTTACTAATAACATTAGCGATGGCTCTGTTCTATTCAAGTGTTCCAGTCATGACAGTGTGACAGTGAATCAACATGCACAATACCAGGACCCTGAAGCAGCTAAATGGAATTTAGCAATCATTCATTTTATTATTTACACCTGTGATTTTACAGAACTGCAATATGTTATTTCCATGACTTAGGAAAGTTCCATCAATATTTGTGAACATGAGCTACTCTCCATCAAAGACGAAAAGCAGAGAAGTAAGTCATGCTGTCTTGAAGTATAGTCTGGAGCTGCTCTGTAGACAATGAATGGGAGACGGATTTTGTGGACCCACAGAATGTTTGTTTTCTTTTTTATACCCAAATGAGCTTTATTTTATTGTAGTGTTGTAAGTTGTGAATCATAAAATGTCCCATATACATTCCCCTGGGTGCTCTGTGTCATCTATAACATATCCCTCAATTCATTGTCTATGGAGCACTTCAGCACTTTATACTTGATGACATCACACATTTGAGTTTCAGCCCTCTATTTTTTAGATTTTTGGAGTGCGTTGTTCATCTTTACTAATATTTTCTGACTGTCTTAGACCATAGGAATAACATGTATGAATTGTTTTGATGGCCGTAGGTCTCCTTTAAAAAGGGCCTATTGTAATTGGGCTACCTTTTCTCATGAACAGAGACCCTATTTATGGGGACTCTTTTAGTTTTGTTGATCAGACTGCACGGTCCACACTGACCTCACATGGGTCTGACCTGTAATCAGCCACTGATGCAAAACCCCTGGGAGCTGCCAGGAGAGCAGCAGTGTTTATGTTGTCCCACAACAATATGCTGAAAGAGTCAAATGTTTGATTTGTTGATTTGGACTGTGTAACACTTTGGAACCTTCCCATCCACCATTTTTACCCATGAAATAATAACTGCATGTGCCAGAAGCCAGACTATCACAATGTACCACACAAGGGGAAGTCACATTGGGTGGGTAATCCAGTCCAGTGGCATAGTGGAGTCAAACAGGAAAACAGAAGACGTCCACTTAAGTGGAAAGTCGGCCATATTGTCAAATGTGACTGCATTACCCCGCAATAACATTTTGTCACGTAAAACCAGTGTTGTGAAATAGGCTTTAGAAAACAACATCTTGGATTCTAAAGTTAATTAAATTATATTAGTATTTGCTAGGCCAACATAAAGCATATGTTTGCATGTTTGCATTATACACAAGGGCTGTTCCTGTACTATATTTTTTATTATTTAGAGAAACAGGCAGGTATTTATTTTTATTTGAAAGAATACTTTAGATCAGTAATTGTGTTTCCGACCATCTCCAGGACAAACTTTATGTTCAACTTGGACTTTAAAGGTGCAATGTGTAAGATGTGCCAGAATGTAAACGTTATCAAAAGAATGTGAAGAGGTAGCAGTGTTGACTTTCTGTCAAAGATGTCAGATTTATGTATTGTGTTGCAGAGATACTGTATCTACTGAAATTAGCAGTCAAATTCCGCTCCGTCCAGTCTGTAATACCACTTGTTCCTCTAGAGGCAGTGGTGAGTCGCTGTAGCTCCAGTCTGTCCTCAGTACAGAAGGAGAAGACATGGCGTGCACCGACTGGGTTGTCAATATTACAGCCATGGTTTGTGTCTTCTTTATAGTTGGTTTATTGTATTACATTTAAAGTGGCAGAAACAGGAAAATAACTGACACGCTCGCCTCATCCTCAGATCCTCCGGGAGGCTGTTTTCACCAGACGTAGAGAAGTCGGCAGCCCCGGTAGATGGACATAGCTTCAGTTAGCAGTTAGCAATTAGCTTGACATCAGCCACTGCACCAAAGGTGTAATCCCGTGGAATTGCAAACTTTCTGTTGCTGCCATTTTCACAGGTTGGACCCAGAGCTCCATCAGCCTGCTGTGACTCCCGGTGCTGGGTAAGAGAGGTATATAACTGTAGAATACAATACACAATATATAGAATACATTAGAATATTCTAAAATTTAGAATACATTAGAATACTCTAAAATTTAGAATACAATAAATACGACAACTAATATATAAACATAGTATAACATACTATACTAGGCATTTTTATTAACTGATGGTTTTGATGATTAAATAATTGATGAATTTAGATTGTCCATGCAATTTAAATTCATCAATAGAGTAGTAGCAGTAGTAGAGGTGAAATACTTCCCCCCATTTCTTTGGAGCAGGTGGATTGGAACTACACATTGTACCTTCAAACTGCACTGGATTTCATGAGATTATTATAGTCCTATACTTATAAACTGACCTTTAACTTGGCAACATTCAGCAGTCCAGGGAGATTAGCAGACTGTATGGTCAGCATTAAGCCTGACCATGAATGGGCAAAAGCTGACCAGCATGGTGGGGATGCCACTGCCTGAGGAGACAATGGGAGCGGGAAGAGATGAGTCTGCTGGTGGTTTCTGCTGTGACGAAGAGCTGCAAATAGTGGGAGTGCATATACAGCTCTGTTGCTCAATGTGAAAGTCTTTACAGGCCCCAGACTTTTATGGCTCTTGTGGAAAGATGCAGAGCCAGCGGTGTGAGTCATCCATGGGACCACTGCATGTGTGCTGCCACAGCAGTAAAAACTCTTCACAGCTTTCCCCACCCCTTGTTCTTTTGGCCACATACAGCATAAGCCGCCAGGGACAGAGCAGAGCTCCCACGCTCGTAGTTTAACCTTGCCAAATTCATCAATTGGAAAGCGGTCGACCAAACCGCAGCTACAGGATCTTTCACCAGGAGCATCAAGGAACCATTCAACGGCCTTTTCCTTGGGTTTCCTGACATCAAAACACAGTCTGAACCCCCAATTATTATTTCACTCATCTTCAAAAAAGCGCATTCAGATGAAACCAATGCAGTTTCTCCAAATTGTTCAGTAAAACCACACATTTTTCAATGTCTCTGAGCAGTTCAAGTCGGTGGTACAAAGCTCGGCCTTTCCTCCCACAATGTTTACACTGACACTCCCATGGCCCTATATGAATCATCAGCCTGTGGAAATGCCCACACAACCACTGGTTTGGTGAAGCCTGTTCAGTTAGTGGGGAAGCGATGAGAGCCCACAGAGGATAAGAGGATGTTGCACATGAGGACATGAGGCTGACATTGTTCCTGTTTGTGAATTAGAAAAAAGTCAATGAAAAGGCTTTAAATGGCAGGCGAAGCAAACGGCTTTGCAGTTGAAGTGAATGTAAATATGGTAAAACGTTTGTTGATTCTGGATATTAATTATGAACAAAACGTGTGCATATCATACATCTTTGTTTGCTTCAGGGCTTATTTCCTTTTCTTCATTAAAAGACCCAAATCAAACCATCCCCCCGGAAATCTACTGAGGAAACTCGTGGAGTCCACGTCTACAGAAATGTACACGACACTGGACTACCCCCAGTGGCTTATTATGTGAAACCATGCATACTAAACTCATGGTCCAGAGTATCCAGAAACGGTGCGCTGTACATTCCTGTATCCACAGAGTGTCCAATATGTTGATAGAGAAAGGTTTGGAAAAGCACCGAGAGAGGAACGGTACCTTTGAAATTAAATAATAAAGTCTCGAACAGAGGAAGAAAGCAGTGAAAGGGCAACATTAAATGAGTTGGAATAGAAAGGGAGGAGAAAGGAGAGAAAGATTGCCCTCATTTCACATTCTTGAAATGTTCTTTATGACCCAATTATCACCTTACGGAAACCAAAATAATGATTTGCTCTGTTTGACAGGGCTGAGGTTATTTGTTTTAATGCATATGCAGCTGGGTGGTTGCATGTTGGAAGAGAGAGGGTGGTTTTCTTTGGCATGTGCTGCATGCCTGGGCAGTGTACCACAGTGAGCTGCACTTTCTGCTCATTGTGGAAATTCTTACACAGAAAAGTTGCTGTGGCCTCTGTTTTTTGTTGTACATGGAGGACTGGCAGGTTTAAAAAAAAAATATATATATATATATATATATATATACTTTTCATTTCTGTGGCTCTGAAGTACACCTAACAGAATGTCACATCAAACAAATCCAACAATCATAGATACATTCAAGCAAAATGGTTGTGTGTCCACTGAGTTGGAAGAAGCCCTGCGGTAAAAACAGAGCAACAGTCTGCGTTGATGGTGGCATGTTGCTCCGGGTTCAAGTGTGAGGATGGAACATGAACAAGAAGGAAGTACCCAGATCCTTTAAAGTACCAATACAACAATGTGAAAAATACTCAAAGTTAAAATCCTGGGTTCATGAGTTTACTTGTAAAAGTACATTAGTCTTATTAGCCACTTATACTTAAAGCATCAAAAGTACTGGGCCCTTTGTGACTGATATGTTATTATATTTGTCATTCTTAGATATATACAGAAGCCCTGAGAGGCAAGGGAGAAGTCTTTTTTGTTTTTGTTGGAATACTAATTTCGGCCACACGAGGCAGAAGTGTACCACTACCCCATGTTCTAAATAGGACCAACAGCATTCATGTTTTCTTCTAGGTAAGTTATAATTTATTTTTAAATACATTTCTAGCCACTAGGAAAGACATGACAGTAATGTTACATAACTTGCTAACACACAATATGTGCACATTGTGTTTAAAGTTTCACAGATGAAAAAAAAAAACTACCCTGGCAAATCTTCTTTTTTTTTCACCTTTTCTTATGTCATAAACACAGGAACGAAAACTATTTAGATCAGACTTAGGAAATGGATCACCAGCATTTCTTTTTTCTCACTTGCCTCTCAGGGCTTCCGTATGTAGATTGTAATACTGATGCATCAATGTGTGCGCAGCATTCTACTGTTGTAGCGGCTCGAGGCGGAGCTACTGTTAACTAGTCGATATTAGATGTATTATAACTGCAGGTAGGTAGTTTAGTTGAGTGCTTCCCAACTCAAGTGGCACAAGATGAATCTGTGGGGTCAAGAGATGATTAAGTGAGGGGGAAAGAGGAAAATAATCTATGCTCTGTTATGCAAATTCCAAATTTTCATTTTTTTTAAATAATGGATGCATTTACTTGTTTGGCCACACATAATTTAAATGTAAATGAAACCATCTGAGAGGTTTAGAGGGGGAATATATATTCGGTTGAACTGCTAACAACGTCTATACAGTGGCCTCATTGAAACAAATGACAGGACTGCATTTCTTCAAGTATTACATTACATTACAGGTAATTTAGCAGATACTCTTATCCAGAGCGACTTATAGTGAACTAACTACAGGGACAATCCCCTGGAGCAACTCAGGGTTAAGTGCCTTGCTCAGGAGCTCAATGGTGGCAGCCTGGTGTTGAACTCACAAACTTGTGTTCTATTTGAAAGCCTGACAAGACCACTAGACTACCACCACCACATATTACTTTTCTATATTACTTTATCTTGTGAAATACGGTTATTCGCTTTCTTGCTGAGAGCAAGATGTATGTAGATAAATACTAATCTTATATCAGTTCACTAAAGAAGAAGATTTACACCGAGAGAAACAGCTGCTCAGACTAGAGTGTTACTAATCAGCTCCAACTGGATACACTGCACATGTTCACTTGTGCAGTGAGTTTTACATGTGCGTACATGTGAATGTGAGTTATTACGCTCATTGCCGAGCCACATACAGCTGTTACAATCTTTGACTCATCTGTCCAAAAGTACAAATTCCCACCCACAGAGAGAAAGAGAGTCTCGCCATTAATTGTGAGCAGTTGCTTTCAGTCAGGGGTTTTGGAATTGAATAATTGTACAAAATTGAACTGTACGTGATGTGAGACATTCAGACAGACATTAACTAACGGCTTGAGCAGCAAATCAGAGGGCGATATTTTTCATTAATCATGTATGGTGATTGGAAATCTGTGTATGGTAATCAGAAAATGATTTCATCCGCCTGTCACAGTTATTAATACATACACTACATGGCCATTAGACACTACAGTTGGATAGGGTGAACATGTTAAGTGATACATGTTTTCTTAAAATGTTACGTTTGAATATTACGTTTGAATATATATATACTTATTGAACATGTGCTACTGGACATTGGATGAAGCCAGGTTGAGAATTCTCGTTTCACTTCATTGACACATGAGAGTCAAAGGTTTTTACAGAGGGAATTTTGGATGTCTTTTTGTATCACTCCATCAATCAGAAAATAGCCTGTCATGTAAACAGCCATAAAAAAAAATTAAAAATCTCCATGTTTTTAGGAACAAGATGCTCTATAAATCAGGCTATAAATGATCTATGAACAATCCCCTCTGTGAAAACCTTCAGAATATAGGTAAGAATGAAACTGGAAAGTGCTACTGAAGTGGAGACTTCTGGCTCAGAGTCTGAGGGAAAAACTAATTTCGGCCTTTAAGATATGTGATTTGTAAAACCCCATACATTTTATCAGTCACTACAGGTTAATAGGGTAATCATCTTTAATATATCACCATGAACCAGTTGATTTCTTCTATTACAGGTCTTCTGAAATGATATGTTCAAATTTGCAAATGAGGCATCATCTAATGCTAATGTTTGGGGACTTTAGGAGAAATCTAGAAACACAAAAAGATTGGAAAATAAAAAAAAAAACACCTTCATGTGTATGTCTGATGTTTTCTTTCCACTAGTCTGAAAGAAGACATGTTCAGGAAGCAAAATAGCCCAAACTCTCCAAATTGACCGGTGATTGAAGGAAAATGTTTTTGCCTGTAATGTCTTGCGTACTTCGACACCTGGACATGTCATTCCAAAGCCACGGGCATTAATGTGCTGCTACAACAGCCTCCACTCTTCTGGTTTCAGGCGTTCCACCAGATTTTGGAACCCAGCTGCAGAGATTTCTCTCCCATTCAGACACAATAGCATGAGTGAGATCCAACACTGATGTGGGACGATAAGGCCCGGCTCGCAGTCAGTGTTCCAGTCCATCCCAAGCTGAAATCTCTCAGCTGTGGCTCAGGAAGTCGAGCGGTTCTAAATGGTGTGTGGACAGCCCAGTCGGCATACTTTTGGCAACATTGTGTAGACGGCACGTTAAACTCAGTATTTTGTGGTGCGAAATGAAGTGACGATGAAATACCGAAGTGAATAGTGAGTGGAAATCAGGGGAGTTTATCAAAACAATGAGCTATTTCACATCTGGAGGTTTGGCTGAGGTTGAAGACAGAACGCATCCCCCACGCCAAATATTTCATCTTCTCCTCTCCAGACGAAGCTTGCACTTCTCACTTCTTTACTTTGTTTGCTTATAAATGATTTAAGTCTGATCTCTCAAGGGACGTCCACATCCTTGTTCAAGCACATCTTGGAGTATACATACAGTGTGACACGGTCATTTGTGTAGTGCCTAAATACAGTGGGTTGTTTACAGCAGCGGGCCCCGACCTTTCTGCACCACGGACCGGTTTCATGCAAGACAATTTTTCTATGGACCGGGGGGGCAGGCATAACAAAACACACAATAAAGTGCAAAACATATCATTTAATTATTACATACAATTATTCCATTTCATATTATGCACTTTATTTATATTATTATGACATTGTTATATATATAATATAATACTTTAAAATGTTTACAATAAATATTACAAACACAGAAAAAAAAGTTTTACTCTTTCTGTGCAGCCCGGTACCAAAGGATCCGCGGCCCGGTACTGGTCCGCGGCCCTGTGGTTGGGGACCCCTGGTGTACAGCCTATTAAACTGGTGAGGGGAAATAATTTAATGTTTGAAGAGTTTTTGCAACTCGTCAGAGTCACAAAGACCTCAACAAATACGTAGATATCTCAGATATATTTTGATAATATCATGTTTGTTTTTCCAGGGCTGTACAGAATATTAAGGGTCATGTGAAAGAATAGGCTAAAGGCAATTCCCGCACTAAAGTTATTATACACAAAAGTCTTTTAGTAATGGAACTTTGCCAGGCATCCTCACAAACAGTGAGGTCCAAATTCCTTCTCTCGCTAAGAAATGTTTGATTGGAAGCTTACTTTGTTTTTATCTATTAGTTATTACTGTTCAGTTACATATTCTGTAAATGTTATCTCTGGATGATAGTGTAAACACTATTTCAAAGAAGTCTCCTCACTGCGAGGAACATCATTCGGGTGGAGAAACACCAAATTATACTATTATTATGAAAATTCTTATTTTATTTTCAAATAGCGCCAAATCACAACAAAAGTGATCTCATCTGATTCATAAAGAGCAGGTCTACCTTCATTTTATTTAAACTAAACTTTTTTTAAATAATTTTTTTATACCTTAAAACAGTTATATTTAAAGATATTGATACAAAAACCCCATTTGGGGCAATATTGCTATAATTGTAGAAGGAAACTGCTCCTGGACTTGTTACTGTCTCCAAATTCCCAAACAATAATGACAACACAATGTCCTCAGCGGTTTCAGAAAACTCGTGCTTGGTTAGTTACTGGTACAGAGCCCTTATCAAAGTGCGTTGCTGCTTTTGTCTTAACACCAGCCATCTGTTAATGTTCCAGCCGGAATTCTTTCTAAAATTCTAAAGTGTAGTTAATTGCACAGCGGCTCCTATCTATTTAACAAGTGTGATCCAGTTTAAAGCTTTGGTCTGCACTTCCTCAGCTGTTCGACAGCAGCTTTGTGGCTATAAACTTAGACATGTTTGACTTTATGAATTAAATATTTCCAAAACCCACTATTAGTTTGGATCTCTGCAGCCTGAAGGTTTTAGTCAGGGAGGGGGGTGCAGGTGCAGCCTGGCCTCCGGGTCCTCAGCAGGACACAAAGTTCCGAGGATCCAGCCTCTGGAGGTGAACACATTATACCGAATGTCCGGGCCGAGACCTTCTTCTGGGAGCTCAGTGTCACCGAATCACAGGTGGCAGGCGCAGCAGAGAGTTCATCATTTAACTATATAAAATGTTCTTGATCATGACAAGAGGGTCAGTAGGAAAAAGCCACAGGTGTATTTCATTAAATGTATGTTGGCTGAATTCCATTTAGCTGCTTCAGTTTCAGGGTCCTGGTATTGCATGGCTTCCTGGGGCACTTGAATAGAACACAGCCATCGTTAAGGTCATTAGTAACAGCCCTGCTTTTTCTACTGTGACAAGTCAAAATGTCTGGTCTGAAAAAAGCCAATTTAAATGTATTGATTTTGACAGTTAATGTCACTGGTGTTTCTAAATTGTTTCCTTTAAACAGATGACAGGGACATTTTAGACTATAAGACATGTCAATAAAATCCCAGTGTGTGACCTTAAAGTTTCTCCTATCGCATTGAACATGACGGTTTGGAATAATCATACATAAAATGAGAGGCTCCGTTTCCAGGGAAATGTGACATTCTCAGATAGTTTAGTAAATTAGGAAATTCTCCAACAAAAATGTATCAAATGACCAAATAGCAAATACCCCGAGTAAAGATCTTTCTGGTAAACTTTTTACTTTTTGATACCTTTCTTTGGGGAATATTAGCTTTTTCTTTTTGTTGAATCAGATTCACAACTGTCTACTGTGTCCAGACATGAATTAAACATATTACTATATGCTGAAGAGAATGTGATGGAAAGTAGCCGAGGATTCAAATAATGTTGAAACTTTTTAAGAGTCATCTTCGGGATGTACTGTACGACTCTCTTTTGGAGTCAAATCCCATGTTCATACTCCCTAAAACCCTTTGTTTTGCCTCTGCACCGGCGTCCTCCGTGTCTGGAGACATTATGTGTTGTCCGTCCATGTGTCCCATTCTGGTGAACGCATTACCTCAGGATGGAGGGGAATTTCAAATCCGGCACAAACATCCAATTGGACCCAAGGATGAACTGAAACGAATTTGGTGGTCAGAAGTCAAAGGTCACTGTGACCTCACAAAACCCAATGTTGGTCACAACTCAGAAATCAAATGCTAATTTTGACAATTTCACAGAAATGTCTGAATAGGATAAAATGAGGAAGTGATGACATTTGGACACACATGGATGTAAAAGAGTCACATAACCCTCACCGTACCTATGGATTAAGGGTATTATAGGGCAGTCCTCAGTACTGTATACAGCTCTGTTGTCTCCAGAATACAATACAAAAGTACTTTATTACAACCTATCAGATATTATTCTGTGTAACTATAGAACTTTTGTGCAATCTTCAGCTCCTCTTTGAGCTCCACCATGTCAAATATAAATTGTACTTCCTTGTACCTGTTTCTTGTGTGAAATTCAAAACAAGAAAGAAAAGAATGAGTTGCTCATTTTTATTAGAAAGTCTATTTTGTGTTTATTTCTCCTATACCCATATGAAACACAAACTTCAGTAAAAACCAAATGGAACAAAAATAAAAACAGCTTGAAAAGTACATTCCATTTCTCAATAGCTGGAACGTGTGTGTTTGAGGCCGTGGATCCAGAAGTGCACTTAACATTACATTAATGTTTCATCACTGTCATTCAAATACACAAACCACCATACAGGACTTGTGTAAACATTGCTGTGGATTCTGTGACTGTAAGACAGTAAGTGAAGTAATGATTCCACAGGGATCAAGTGTTTTTCAAAACAATATAAATCAATAAAAGCCAATATTGCTATGTGAATGTGGAATGTAAAAAACATTGGGAAAACACAAAAGATTATCGCATTGAATAATGCCAGTCCTGCATGTACTGATTCATTGCTAATCGATGTCCAAGATATTCATATATGTTTCTTGCTTAATTATAAAACAGAATTTTTTTAAAATATGAAAACTCTTACGATGCCATTGTTCCAGAAAACGTGACTTTACAAAACTGAATCCACTTAACAACTCCATCATTAAAACAAACATACTATGTAGCACCAGTAGGTTAAAACAAATCATGCAGCAAATCGTATTGCCTTCCTTCTTGTTGTAAAAACAAAACTACTTCAAGAATTGGGGGGATAAAGTCCATTTTTGTGGAATCCAGTGCTGCCACCCTTGCTTTGGTATTGCATCCTTACAGTATGGCCATTTTGGATGGTTCTCCTCAGAATCCCCTAAACAGAGGGGAAAGCTGGCCATGATTTGCCCTATGTTCTTATTGTAGCGACGACTCCTTGGTTTAGGGGTGCTGGTGATGAAAAGAAAACATGGTTTAGCCACTTAATAAAGAAAGGTGTTTATATAATAATATGAGGACGAATGCTGATGGCCCATTATTCCAAAAATGTCAGATTGGAACGAAAGCCAATAGCCAACAGCCAACAGCCCCTTATCCCAAAAACAAACGGCCATTATTCTAAAGGCCCAATACACACTTTTACTGCAATAAAACAAAGCACATGGCTCATTATTATGCAAAACGACGTCATCGGACCATCACGATTTATTTTCCTACTTCCTACAGCGAAGGCATGACCTGCCCTACTCTGCCTCTGACTGGCTAGTACTTGTTGCCTACGTTGGTTGGGTTAGTTAGATTTAGGCACGTGTAGTGAGATCAGTAAGAATATCATGGTAATCCAATCAAAGGCAGAGGCGCGGGGGAACATATAAATATTGAAAAGAAAATAACAGCACAATAAGAGGGTTTTATGATGTTTGTGAATTAAAGATTCCTCCCTATGATTGATTGTCTGCTGTATTTTCCTAGGACTTGATGTGTCGCGAAAAGCCGCCCTGCAGCTTTCATTAAAGTTCCCCCCCTCATGTGTCAGTAACCTGTGCATTGACAGCAGCTGATCGGTGATACTGGAAGATTATTACTGTGAACAAAACATGTACCTGGTTTTCCACAAGCCTTCACACACTGCTGATGAGTGTCAAAGCGATTCTGGTTTCCACCGCAGCCTCCATACCAGAAGCGTGTGCAGCTCCTGCTGGGGGCATCGAAGTGCCACTTAATGACAAATTTGGCACAAGTGCCTTCCTCTTTGGGAAGCTGGCAAACGTCCACGTCTGTAGAGACCACTGTGAGGGAAGTGGCAAAGAAGAACAATCAGGGAAATTATGAGAACACAATACAACTTGAACAGCACATAGCTCTGGCAAGGCTGCGTACTTTAACTAATGTTCAGTAAATTAGATTTTAAATATGAACAAGGAGTGGCTGTAAATACATCATTATCATTAAACATAATGACTAGTCATTATGTTATTGGCAGCATTTTGCCAGTGATCTTTTTTGTGTTGCGAAATGGAAATCGCTATAAAGCTTATAAATGTTTCAAGGAAAGAACAAAAGCACTTCCATCACTGCAGATTCTTCAAATGAGATGCAGCACATTGGGTTTAGAGCGCTACTGTAAGTATCTCGTGCCAATTTACTCCAACGCTGACGTGGTACTGGCAGATTGAATTTATCCTCCGTGAGGAATGCTGCCAAAAAAACAACAGCCCAGTGAACAAGGCTTTCCATTCATTTACTCCGTGGTTATGACTTGGCTCGCTCCTGTGACAAAAGCACAACCTTCTCAGTTTTCCATGCTTGGCTTCTTACTTGTTCCGTCAATGATTTGGAGCATCAGAGGGGCAGTGGAGGAGGTGGGTGGGTGGGTGGGTTTCCAGTTACGGTACAAAGGACTTGTTGTTTTGCAAAGTGAGCACAGTTTGTGGAAACTGAATCACACAGCGATATAAGAAGCATAACTTAATGTCCAGATATATGCAAAACATTGGGGGTGGTCTGAGAAAAGGTTTTGATTCAGATAATGCTTTCAGGATGTGGATCTGCTTGTTTCTAACTCGACCAGGAAGGAAGTGCTTTTTTTCTTTCCTGCTGGCTCGCATTTGCATAGCATACATGTGCAGCCACATGAAAGTCAGTTATGTCTTCAAAACCGGGATTCAGAAGGGAAGTAACAGTAACATAATACTGTTCAGAAAACTATTCGTGTTATTTAGTGAGTGTGTATGAGTTCTCACCAGGAGCCGGGAGGATCTCCACCTGCTCAACCTGCTGCACTTTTGGCTGAGGCTCTGGCACTGTGGAAACATACAGGTTTAAATGTGGTTTCAGCTTAAAGACACACACTTTCACCAGCTGCTGGAAAACTATCAGAAGGATTTCCAACCTTATTCAATGTGGATATGAATTACCACAGACATTTACTATGCAATCCTCATTATCTGCCCCAATACCTTATGTGATCAGAGACAGTTTATAAAAACTCCTTTAGCTTCTATGAATTGCACGTATTTTGTAATTGATTGTGTGCTAAGCCTTGCCCCCTTAATTACGGTGCCTGTCAAGCTTTTCATTCTCGCACGGCAAATACGCAGTTTACAATCATAATTCATTCATTCATTGTTGAACATTTGCAGTGATTTATGACAAAACGGGTCTTCAATTCCGCACACAAGCAAACAAAGCACGAGTCTCATTTGCGACCATGGAGTTGGCGGATGAAATGACAACTGTCGATAGCAGATTTCCTCAGCTATAGCTAGTCGGCAAAAGCTAACACTAAAGAGCTTTGTTGGTTGGTTGAAAATGCACGTGATGGCTACATACATACATGCTATCGTGCTAAAAGACAGATACTAAAGCTACCAACTGGTGATACAGGTGGATGACATAAAAATAAAGAAGCAGGATTGTTCGTGTGTTGCAGGGTAGAGCATGTTAATACTATAGTATAGTATAGCGATTTGAGGGGGGATGCAAAATAAATAACAAAATTAGCAAAATACTTGCGCTTGAACAAATCTTTCTGGGGCGGGTGAACGAAACAAACCAGGTCTGATCGGGTTAAAAATGAACGATAGCCACCTGACAATAGTAGAGTGTTATAAATAAACACGTAATTGAAATGGTATTTGATCTTATTTGAGGATGCAGAAGAATTGATGATTTGTTGGCAAATGTAATAGTAACGGTAACAATTGCTGGACTATAAATTTCCCCAGGCTAAATAAAGTGCCGGGCAGAGCCGCTATCGTTACTAGCAACTTGATATACTAGAAACATGGCTCCCGGCCCAAACAGATATATTTCTGAAGAAATCTGTAATACTCTAGAATTAGATGAAATGCCCCTTTGTCTTTGGAGGTTACTACTGTAGGTAGCTACTTAGCCAGGAGTGCTAGCATTCACAGCTTACTAAAACTAGCAAATCTAGTACACCCATATTATAGACTCATGCGCACCATTTGAGCCTGTGGGGGATATCCAGAGCTAGACAGACCTGCTGTGCTAAACTACAACTGGACAATCGCTGTTCAAGAGTGAACAGTCATTTGCAGGTTTTATATCTTGAGTTGAAGCTCATAATGTGCTACGTTATATTACGCTATCACACCAGGGCCTGGCACTGACGACCACTTACCTGACCTCATGCAGTTTTTCAGGCAGAGGGCCTCAGTGTTGAACCTATTTTCATTCCCTCCACAACCTCCATACCAGAATTGTGCACAGATCCCGTTCTTTCTGTCAAAGAACCACTTAGCCTCATAGTCTTTGCACGGCATTCCAGGGTCATAGTCAAGTGAGCATTGGTCTGTAAATTCATAAGGTAGAACATGCATAAAGGAAAAAAAAAACAGCAGTGATGGACGACAGACAGAGAGAGAAGACGAATTTGTGTTAATATTAAGTGAACAACTATATGAATCATACAGCAGTTACTGTGTGTTGTTAAAGAAGATGCTGGTAATGTATTCATTCATATTAGAAGGGGTGTTTAAAAACGTCTAATGGGGACAAATGAGTCCTAGTGCCAATATGGTTTATTCTCCTCGGGCAAAGGAAATGGCATTCAAAATGGCATAACATTATTCAGAGAGCTCAGGCTACTGGCATTATTAAGAGTTTGTACATTTCAAAATGAGGCATTCAATAGAAAGAAAGAGGTTTAAGTGTAGGTTTTTCATTGGTGAATTGGAATGTTAGTTATGACTACAGCGACTACGCTTTTGTTAGTTAATTTAAGTCATCTAGGATTGCATGGCTGTGTCGTCCAGGTTATCTGCATGTGATCGATGCCAGAAATCGACCCCATCAATACTTCATCACAGCTAATTATGACAAAAATCCAATGGAGTCTTGAATGCACTGCCTGTTAATTCCTTTCTGGGACAGCGTTGTGTGAACTGTGCTAATAGACAACATGTTCTTGCTCATACTGGCCTTTAAAATTACAGCAAACACTGACGTTTTTAAAAATTAAGACAGAATTACTACTCTTATTATCATAACTGAACGATAGTCGGGCAGGTGAAGAAGCTTATGGCTTCAAAGACCCTCCTGAAGTTACAGCCAGAATTTATGTTCTCACGTCTCAGTTATGCTTTAAGTTGTGTTTCTTCTAAGAAGCAGCCGCTGTAAGGCTTCACTCCTAAAACAAATATGCGCTCTGTAAATCTTTTTTTTTTCCTTCTATTTTCCCACTGACAAAGAGGCATTTTTCTCTCAACACGGAGAGTGCAACCTCAACTCTTTTGTTTTTCACAACACATTTTGGCCAAGTAAGTCGATTAATAGCCCATTTGTGTAGTATTTGAGTTGAAATATTGCTGCATTACAGTTTAGCACTTTATGTTCATTAAGTTGAAACATCAGGTTTTATTTATACGACTAACATTCAGCCTGGGAAACACAGCCAAATACAAACAGATCATAAACATCAATGCAGCAGGCAAATACAGAGTAACTGTTGAATGGATTTGTGCATAAAGTTCAAAGACAGTGGATTTATGTCTGCTAATTAACAAGTTCTGCAAGTTCACAATAACAGGATACAGGTCAAAGCAGAAACAAACCTTATGCACACACAAACGCATACGCACGTGCAGTCACTCACCAGTTTGTGGTTTGTCCAGTGGTGTGGTATTTACAGCGCTGCTGCCTCGGCTTGCTGGCTTATGCTCTGCTGCTTCTGTTGAAGAGAAACCATCAGTCATGGAACACAGAGTTCAATATTTAGTTTTACTTTAGCTTAGCTTAGCTTTAGTTTATTTATTTGCATTCAACCTCCGCCCCCCGCCCCCCCCAAAAAAAAAAATTAATCTAAAATACATTAAAGGAGTAAAAAAGGAACAAGGTATTTAAAAAAGAAAAAAATCTGCAAAGCAAGTGTTAAAATAGGGGTGTTGCGATATACTGTACAAGTATTGAGGATAACTGTGATGGGTTAAAAAATTAGATATTGATATCATGTTAATAACGCACATATTATATTATTGTTCCAATTCCAGCGCCTCAGCGCGTTTTGTCTCCCTCTCCCAACACAACACCCCACACACAAATGACATGACATTTTTTTGCCAAAAAAAGAGACAAAATTAACAATAGACAAAGTTAAAGATGAATTTAAATGATTCTATTATTGATTTTTTTTTTTTTATATAGATGAACATTTTTTTGACCTTGATAATATTGCAGTGAAAATCTGATATTTTGAACAGTCCTATTTCAAAACCAAGAAATCTTAAAATGAGTTGGAATAGATTCATTAGTATATTGTCATATTTTGTGTTAGGGAAAATATTGCTTATTTCTGTTTTAAATAATATATCTTGTGGGATTAAAAGGAAATTTAAAAACACATTTGTGTAGATGTGTTCATGGACTTACTGGTAGTCATGATGCCTTTGCGGGTGGAGACAGTTTGTCCCTCTGCAGTGTGGGCGGTGACCACGGCATGATACGTTTGAGCGCTCTCTAAGCCACGCACGGAGAGCTCTGTGCCCGACACGTTGGTCTTCAGCACTAGGGCATGGTCGTGCAACCGTGTCACCACTACCTCAAAGTAGACGAAGAGCTTGGAGTCTGGGCTGGTCCAACGCAGCTTTAGGCTGCTGGAGGTGACGTTGGAGACATGCAGCTCATCTGCATCTGAGGGGGTAGGATAACGTGTTGTCAGGGCAGGACAATGCACTGTAAAACCACATGTAGGACAGTTTGCAGGAAACAACAGCGGGCCTGTAGCTGTGTCAGTGTGATGTCACTTTTCATGTCCGTTCATAATTCTCGAGGTCATCTTTCAACATGCTGCTGATTGCTGATTTAATGGCAGCCAATGTTATCCGTTAGCTATGCATGACTCGCAGTGAAGAAAGCGGTGTTAACCGGTCCAAATCAAACAGTACTTTAAACTCACAATGTCCGCTGAACTACCGTAATTTCTGGACTATTCAGCGCATCTGAATATAAGCCGCACCCACTGAATTTTTAAAAAATATGTATTTTGTACATAAATAAGCCGCACATGTCTATAAGCCGCAGGTGCCTACCGGTACATTGAAACAAATGAACTTTACACAGGCTTTAACGAAACACGGCTTGGAACAAAGATAAATAGGCCTTTAAACGCCTTCAACTTGAAAGCTGCATCATATGCCTTTCTCCGTGTCTTTGCCATGATGAGGGTGACAAAATGACTACCGTAATCAGAATCGTGACCATTCATAATGTCCGCTGTTTAAAATGTCCGCTGTTCATAATGTCCGCTGTTCATAATGTCCGCTGCTGAAGACATTCCAAGAACTAATAATGCAATTGAAGGTTGGCATAATGTTTTTAGAGGTTCATTTGGTACACTGAATGAAACACCGAGAAATTTCATAAAAAAGTTAATTACCGTAATGAATGGGAAGTTTGAGCGCGCTCGATTTACGTCACATTATGTGACGGTGCTCAGTTTTTTGGCGACATGAAGCTTGTGAAAGCGGGAAAAATCCATAAATTAGCCGCGTCATTGTATAAACCGCGAGGTTCAAAGTGTGGGAAAAAAGTAGTGGCTTATAGTCCGGAAATTACGGTAGTTTAAGTTCACTTTAATACATCCACACTTACCATTGTGCTTTCTTTGATGAACTGCCTGTTGGATTTCATGAGGTTTCTGATGTTTCCTATGAATGTACAGATAAAAAGGGAATTAAACCATCAATGTTTCCAACAATTTAACAGAAACAAGTGATAGGGCAACAACATATCTGAATACTCACTCTTGTTGATGTGATGATGATGATGATGATGATGAAAAGGGATTTTTGAGTGGCTGGTCACTCTGGAACCATTTGCAGTTTTTGGAGACTTCAGGGGACATGTAGAAAGCATTTTCAACTGAGGAGAAAAATCACAGAGAACACAGTATGTCATTCATAGGGACTTGGTTTCACTGGCACTAAGCCTGAAATAGTCAATTCAAAAAGTGTGCAAAAAGGCAATACAATTGAGTTAATTGACATATATCTATCTTGGACTTACTGCTGATGTACTTTGGCAGCAGCTGACCAAAGGTCTGGATGTGTTTGTCATAAAAGTGTGAGATGGTGTCCAGCCGCTTGAAGAAGACATCCGATGGCTCACTGGCCATGCGTGACAGGACACGAGCGTCTCCAGCACTCAGCTTCTCACCCACACCCAGGATAACCAGGAAGTAGCCTCTGCACTTGACCTCAGTGGCAATACGCACCAGCTGCTCCTCTTCTTCTTCCACACTTCCCGTCACAAAGAGCATCAGTACTTTCCTGTCACGCTGGAGAGGCGCCCTGTCGAACACCTGCTCCACGGTCGATTCGATAGCCGCTGCCAGTGCCCGGCCACCCTCTAGCTGCGGCGTCTTCTCCAGCAGAAATTTGACAATATCCTGAGCTGAGTGGTGCTCGGTTAAACCGATATCCACACGGATGGGTGAGCCAGTTTTGTTGTTGATGAACTCGTAAGGTGCTTGCTGGATCACAGACACTCTGGCGTGGTGAAGGGCTGATGTGGGATTTGAAGACACTTGTAGCTGCTCAACTATGTGCGCGATGTAACGTTTAATCTCAGTAAAGACGGTTGGGTAGGTAGACTCAGAGCTGTCCATGACGAAAGCAATGTCAATGTCCACGTCTGTGGTGGAGGTCCTCTTGAGTCGGTTGCCAGGCGGGGGCACAAAATCACACAGTTGGTCCGGAGAGCAGAAGTCTGAAAAAAAGAAAATGTGTTCTTAATTTTATTACTGGAATGAGGAAAATGTATTTCTAATCATCAAAAGATGCATTGGGGTTCTTCTTAAGCCAGTGTGTCAGACCCATGGGATTCTTTTGCACAATAGTGATGTTACACAAGGTTTAAATATAGAGCTAATCTTTCTTATTTTTCCAGAAATAAAAATCTGGCATCATGTTTGTTAAAAAGGAATAATAATTTGATAAAAAAGAAAGACATCCAACTTTTGAATAGCATTTTGAATTGCATTGAATAATAATAATAATAATAATAATAATAATAATAATAATAATAATAATAAATTACAATTAAACTGTGATGCCATTATTAGTGTAGAAACACAGAGCTCTTACCTAGGCAGACATGGCAGTTCATCACCTTTTGGATGACAGAATTGTACTGTGCACTTCCAGGGTTGGGAAGGAAGATTATCTGGGCCAATACTGTGTTGTTGACCTGGTGTACAAGAAGAGGCAAAAATCGTGAAAATACAATGCACACTGTCACTTTTCTCTTTGGAGACAGACACTGTAAATATGCCTCACAAACGTATGTACTGTAAAGTTCCCCTTTGAGATTTCTATCGTGTTTTTTGCTTTGTTTTACCTGCACTGCTTTGCTGAGTGTTTTGTCCTCGCGGTTGACCAAGAACACGGTGGCGATTCCAGCATCATGGAGGCGAAGAGCTGCATTAGTAAGTGCTTGTACCCGACTGACTGGTCCAGCGACAAAGAAGACGGCCACCTTCCTCATGAGGAAGCCACTGCGCACTCTCTTGAAGGTGTTCTGGGCCACAAAGCTCATTGCCGTCTCCAAGCTGCGCTGCTTGCGGGTTTGCAGGGTCTGCAGTCCCTCGATGCGCTGTACCAGGGCACGTTTCTTCATTGCGTCAGCAAAGCGGACCTCAGTGGTCACCTCGTCGTTGTACAGGGTTACAGCGACACGAGCCCCTCTTGGACAGTTACTCTCAGAGATGGTGATGTCTCTGACTAGACGCAGGACTGTGTCACGCATATTGTTGAAAGCTGGGCGGCCTACGCCTTCAGAGGCATCCAGGACAAAGGCCAGCTCCGTGGGGTAGAGCGGGCATTCCTGCTGACCTAATGGTGCACACATAGACGATATGGTCTCTGTACAGTAGCGTGTACAGTACATATTCAAACTGATCTAATTAATAAAAAAATGTTGTACTTACCATAACAGCAAGCTGGTAGAAAAAAGGGAGAAAAATATTGTGAAACATATTTTTAGTACATAACACATGAATATATTCATACATTATTATTGTTGTCATGGAATGACATTACTGTTACTTCTTAAATTATGCTTACGGCAGTTATCTCTGATCTTCTTAACCAGGTCACATTGCTGAGGACAAAGAGACATTTGGAGAAACATGTTAAAAAGAGTTTGATCACGGGCACAAGAAATGAGTTTTGCTCTGTTCATTCAATGCAATTTTATACAGTTTGATGTACGAAACACATACCACAACACCTGGTCCTCTCGGTCCTTTCTCACCCTATATGGTAACAAAGAAAGTTGTGTTTACAGCTGGACATGACCAACGATAAATTTATATTGTTTTGCTTAAAACACCATATTTTTGTTAAATCATGTTAAGAACGTAACAATATTACATTGTGCAGTAATGAGTCATGTGAATCCAAGAAAAGACACAATAAAAAAAAGACCTCTTGAGATAGTGTACGTATACTGAAAAGCATAACTACACATATTCTGCTACGGTGGCACCACGTCCTTAATACAGAGTTTACTCAGCTTATGAGCGAAGGGTATCATTTTATGTTACTTACATATGGCCCAGGATGTCCAACGTCTCCCTTCTGCCCGGATGTACCAACATTCCCAGAGATACCCTGGAAAGGCAAGAAAACAAATTTACTTTTAAAGCTATTCGACTGTCAATAGTAAAAAATTAATAAAAAAACTTGACTTAAAACATTCACTTTGAAAAGACTGGAATGAGTCAACTTCCATGTGCACGGTCATGCACCTCATTCACTAAGACTGCATACTACATATCTGAAACAAAACTTCAAAACCATTCTACTATGTCACGCCGGACATATGTGTCCAGTGATGCTGGAGGATTTTGCTAAGTGATACCAGACAGTCACATTTAGAATGTATTCTCATATTAACCTAAGGGTCTGAAAACGTACCCTCTGTCCATGATTTCCTCTGGGTCCAGGTCCACCGTTGCTGCCGGGGTCACCACTTGCTCCCTGAAATGATGGAAGTGAATGAAGAAGAGAATGCAAATGAACATCAAAAAGAAGGCCCACTTGCAGGAGTGTGCAGCATAAAACTATACTTCGCAAACTCTGCTGAAATTTTACTCCAGGAGTCAGTGTGTTGCATTACCTTTGGTCCCGGGAATCCTGGGAAGCCCTCATCACCCTGTAGAGGAAAGTGCATACATACTTTGAATATTATTTATTTATCCTTTTTATGAATGTATACATCCTTTTTGTGTGTTTTTGTTCTCATTTATTTTTTGTTGTATTTTTCTACATTATGTTAGCTTAGTTTTTTTTTTTTTTTTTTATGTCCTTTTTTCCCCCATTTTTTTGTTTATTGCTCGCAGTCTTATGTGTGTGCAAATAAAATAAAAAATGAATAAAAACATTATTTGTATCGTTATTGTCCCTTTGAATGAGTGTATAATAAAATTTGTCTTGAGATTTGTAATAGTGGTTCATGGAGCCATGCCATTCTTTATAGTGCTATTCAGCGTCACAGAAGGGATGCACTGTATGTGTGTTTAGAAAAGGACTTCAGACAACTTAAAGGACAATAGTAGTTCGACAAACAGTTCTGTAACTCCCTCTTTTCAATTCTGTTTGCAATTTCAACATTCTCTTAATCCAATTTCTAAAATATCATGGAATATTTGAGGCAAACTCTAATCTTACTGTTAACTTTGATGAAAATGAAGACACACCTTGTTATTATGACACATACCTGTAGATTACTAGAGGTCAAAATTCACTTGCCTTTCTTCCCTTGGGCCCTATGATGCCAAACCCATCTCTGCCATCTTCTCCCTATAAAACAAAGAAGAAGAAAAAAATGGTTGACCAACTTTTTCTTCGTAAAAGTATTTCTATGTTCTTTGTAAAAAGGAAACAAGCAATCCTTCTGAGCAAAAAACATCGATTCCTTTATTAGAAACACCGCATGCATTTTCAGATATGAAAGACAAAACACCATAACTCCTGCATTGAACCACACCTGGCAGTGACGCAAAAACTTACAGCCTGCAACAGAACTTCTCCTGCCAGGACAATTATTGAGAGATTATCTAATAACTATCCACTGTATTTTAAAGTGTAGACATTTGGTTTTTATAAACAACATGACAATCCATGTATGTCTGATATCTCAGGGAAAGTGGAAAGTTCTTATTTTGCTCCTCATTTTTCACCAGTTTTACATTACGGATCATGCGAAGAAGACGTGTGTTCATTCTTACAGGCTCTCCACGGGGACCAAGTGGTCCAATGCCACCCTTAGGTCCTGGCTCTCCTGGCTCACCCTACAAAGTCACAGAGATACCAAATACAGAGAATGAGACAGAGACAGAAATAATTAAAGATTTAAAGAGAATGTCAAGGGTTCAAACTAAAAGTGAAATATGTCGGGTTTGAGTTTCTATACATTTAATTAAGTTATATTTGCAGTAGATCTCAAGCATAACATTGATGTTTTCTTACAGTGCTTTCATGTTAGCTCAAATAGACTACACATGTGTCCAGGATTGTAGGAGAGCTATGCTTAGGCCAGCATGTTTTTAAATGAAACAAGCTGGTTATGGAAATACATAAGCCACCAAATATGTTCCACTCAATACCTTGCGACCAAGAGTTCCTCTTCTACCCTTATCTCCAGCGGAACCTGGGCTGCCTCCGGGACCCTAGAAAACAAAACGTTAGAAGACATACCATTTTCTCAAAATAAGGTATATTGTGCACACGATTGCAATGTGTGGTAGAAACATTCGTGATATGAGATTTAAACATCTCTGCAAAGAAAATATTTAACTAAATGGCCCTAACAGGTCTACTCACCCTGGGTCCTGGGTTTCCATCTTCTCCTCTGGGTCCTGGTACACTGTTCGGTCCAGATGGGCCCTTAAAAAAGACAAACCAGACATCTATGATGCACCAGTGTCTTGCATTTTAGAACTAGACTTCCAACCCACAAGTAGAAAATAAACACACATTCCTAGATATATATTACCCCAGTCAGAGTCCAGTCAAAACAATTTGTCATATTGCCAATGCGGCCAAGAAAAGTATTAACAGTAATGACAACATCCTCTATAATACATGTTTTGGCAAGTGCATTTGTAGATTGAATATTCTGCAAGATCACGTGAAAAGAATGATAAACTTACTCTAGATCCTCCAATACCAGGCTCTCCCTGAACACCATCAGCTCCTGGATTTCCGGAATATCCCTTTAATGACAGGCGAGCAAGAATTACAAGAGTTACTGCAATAAGTATCAAACAGTGTATGTTAACACTAAAAAGGGACTTACTGCCTTTCCAGAAGTGCCTCTTCTGCCATTAGGTCCCTAATGGAGTGGGAGTAGAAATAAGTCTTGATTAACAAAAAACAGTGGCAAGTCAATATTTAGCAAAGATAGCAAAGACATTGTTTACCGGTCTTCCGACTTCCCCGGGGGCTCCCTTATTTCCATCCTCACCAGGCTCTCCCTGTCATTTCAGAGAAAACACAAGTATAAACACAACGCACCATGTTATGTTGAAAATGCATTTTCTTTTCTATAGAAATACAATGTGTCAAGGGGGACATTACCATTGAACCGGCATCACCGGGGTCTCCTTTAGGTCCTGCACGGCTGTTATCTTGTCCACTTGAACCCTATTAGTAAGATAGGACTTTTTCAATTTCAGCTACATTCAAACACCCTAAAAGGCTGACAAGAAAACGTTGGTATGTATACAAACTGCCTGGGAGAGCAACTGCTGGCTGAGGGAGGGATGTAGTTTACAATCACATACTAAATGATCAGACACCACAAGTTTTTAACCACTGGCCACTGTTGAGAGCCTAGATCAAGGGCATTAGAATAGTGGTCATTAAGGAATGGACGAATGTAATTTAATGACTCAATCCAAGCTGGTCTGGGAATTCATAACAGGTAATTAGTAACTATCACTCTATAATGTACTGTGTATGCATACGAACACATTTACAAACACTCGACAAGTAATGCATGATAATAATTCTTTATACTTATAATCCATGTTTAACACACTGTCGTTTTATAGATTCAGATAGTAAATGGTACTGCAACCAGTTTCCATAATACTCACAGGGTCTCCTCTGATTCCCATTTCTCCTATGCCTCCTCCTTGTCCTTTGGTGCCTTTGGGACCCTAAAAGCAATAAGTGAGCATTTATCAGCACTAGCCATTTGAGATTTGTAAAGAAAAATGGGTAAACATTTTTAAAAAATTGCATCCAGTCACTCACTCTTCTGCCAGGGTTTCCTCTGTCTCCTGCCAGTCCATTTACTCCACTTTTGCCCTGAAAACATATAGCAGATGCCAATTAAAACCCAAAATCATACATAAACCAAAGCAAATTCACATGTTTTTGCCACATTGGTGGGACTAGCCACACAGTTTAAGACAAGAAGTGATCATACATGATTCTGTATGATGTATTATATATAAAAGAAAAAGACTGAATGACAAAAAATCTAATACAACACACACTTACCTCTTCTCCGTTGATGCCATCAAGCCCATCTTCTCCAAACTCGCCCTACAACACAGTTGCAGTTGGTTAAATAATCAGCGCAATAGCCTTTTGTGACAGCATTATCGAATTATGAAGAGTTCTTGAAAGAAAAGAAAGAAAAATGCTCACCTTTTCTCCGGAGTACCCACGAGAACCCTGAACAAAACAAAACAAAGTGTTACACCATTTAATTGAATAAAACAAAAATAGTGTTGACAATTTAAAGCAACAAATACATTTAATTTGAATTTTAAATGTAATATCAAAAAATGTACCTTGACACCCCTTTGTCCAGGACATCCCTGGAAACCCTGAGTTCCATTCAAACCAGGAGGACCTCTCTCTCCCTATCATTAGAGAATAATGACAATAAAATATCGTGACATACAGTAGGGATGCAATATGAAGGAACATGAAGTGATGAAAAAGACAAAGAACATGGATTAACATTGTTTAAACATGGTTATAGAGCAGGACAGTTTACAGCAGGTGTCAGTCTGTGACTAAAACGCAAGCAAGGCATTCAAACTTACAGGTCCACCCTCATCTCCAGGATGTCCTTGGCTTCCTGGTGATCCTGAACTACCCTGAAAGTCAAAACAACAAAGTATTAGCTTCTGATAAACAATTATTTTCTGGTATAATTAAAGGCAAGGTGTCAATAAAATATTTTCTTTTTTTGACATTGGCTACCTTTGACCCTGAATCTCCAACTGCTCCTCGGTTTCCTCTGGTGCCAGTACACTTGCATGGCACTGCACAGCACTCCCTCTCTGCAATATTGTCCTACGCAGCAAAAAAACAAATACAAATATTAATTAATTCAACGAGAAAAAAGAAAGTTCATGAAAGTCTTCCGTCTGACTGATAAGAACTTACCAGTTCTTCCATTAGCTCATATTCCAAGTCCATGATATTGAGTCGCAGGGGTCTGGTGTACCTGAATCCACGACCAAATTCTAGCAGCAAAGCCTCCTCAAATTTGGGCACCCGCTCCAGCCCGACCAGGATGAAACTGTTCACTCCTGTTTTGCATGTACAATCATTTCATGAACATTAAATACTTCTGAATATGACATCGCTATAATTTCACAGAGGTGTAAGGATCGATAGTCATGAAGGAGTGTTCATCCTGTATCATCTTTTTACCTGACAGTCGAAGCTCATCAACTCGCTTTTTTAATTCAGCATATGGGGCATCAATACCATCAGTCAGATGAACGACAACCTTCAGGGGAAAAACACAATTCAGTTTCACACTTCCTCACCTTTTCATGAATACATTTAAACTAGGGTTGTCCAGATTATTTGGCCCTGATCTTGTTTCGAGTCTTTTAATATTTGATATGTGCCGATACAAAGTTTGATCCATCATTTTTATAATTTTTACCTAAACCAAAGAAATGCTCAGACTGCTCTAATTGTACACTGGTGTTACAGAAGGGAGGTTCTTTCCTCATAAACTATGTGTGGCGGCTATATAAACCGATTTACAGAGAGCACTTTCACCAGATGAATTTAATTTTAGTCTGCCATCAAGCTACTCACAGAATTAACGGGAAGAATGTTAATCAGCAACAGCTGATATGACCTGCCATCAACAATAGTGTCTGTCAGCCCTGGCTACAAATGATAAGCTGCTATCTTGATGTTTTGTACACTGCCCTTTGCTAATAAGAAAGTTAAAGTCAGAGATTACAGAATGTTGTTTTGAGCTGGGACATCTCTAGTTTAAACTGTTTCAGTAACCAACCTTGACAACGTTGTCCTGTCTGGTTTTGAACCTATTGGTGTAAGCTGAGATGGTGTTTCCATTGAGGACAAAGGGGCCACGACTGTGTAGGGCTTTGAAGGCGTTAAAGAGATCCTTAGCATTGTCTGTGAAGTCCAGCTGGACAGGCTCAGATGCAGAGTCCATGGCCAGCATACCAACTTGCACAGAGGGAATCTGCCCAGATGAGCAACTGATAGCTGCCATTTTGGAAATTGTTTCCAGAATGGAATCCATCTTGTTTTGGAGGTTGGTCTGAACACTGAAAATGTTCTGATCAGAAACATCAAAACCCACCAACACCTCTATGTTGCAGGCTGTAAAACAGAGAATGTTATTTTAGGCATTTTGTATGAACCAAAGAGACATCTGAAAACTGAAACTTTATTAAAGTACATTAGGAAGAAAAAAGTAATACTATGTCTCTTACTTTTAGGAGTTTCTTGAACGCTAACACACAGCTTTCCTTTCACTTCATCATCCAAAGTCTCCAAGATTTGCTCATTGAGCTCTGAAAGTTCCTGATAGGTGCTTGCTCTAGCCACAGTGGAGGACTCGCTTGCTAGGCGTTCTAATTCATTCTCAATGTCGCCAACTCCTACAGCAAAGACTCTCACACCTTTTTTCTTTAGACCAAGGGCTGCTATTTGGCCATCATCAGCTGAACGTCCTCCAGTGAGTACCATTAGGATCTGAGGAGTGCCCTCATCCATCCTACTGCCTTTTTCTTTGGTAAAGTGAACATCTTGAATGTGACGAATGGCTGAACCAGTGTTGATCCTACGTCCACCTTTGTACTCTACTCGACCAATGGCACTTACAATGTCTTGCTTGTTCTTGTATGTGTTGAGATAGAAGACGTCAGTCACATCTGTGGTATAATGCGCCAAGCCGATCCGCAGGTTGTCTCTCTCGTTGAAGAACAGATCAATGAGGTTGGAGATAAACAACATCACTTCATTGAAGTTGTCCCTGCCCAAGTTAATGGAACCATCCACCAAAAACACTATATCAGCATTTTTGGGTGGAGGCTGGCTTGATGCTGTTGAGAAGGAAGATGAGATATTGATGAGGATGAGGATTTTAGCATTGTGAGACCATATTTAGGGAAATCATGTGTTATCTAAGTATCTGTAATATGTGTAATTTTTTTCACAACTTACTCGGATACTCATATGTGGGTGGTTCCTCAGTGATGGTTCCACTCAACCTGTCAATAAGCCCCTGCCGGATTGTTGGAAGGCCAGTGAAGTCAGGAACCTGAAGGACATCAGCTGAGGTGGTGGCAATTTGGGTGAGCTGCCTTCTATCAGCACCAGCAGCTCCAACACCAATGCAGTTGACCCGGGAACCTTTAAGCAGAGGTCCATAGATGGAAACATCTTGGGGGGAACGTCCACCTGTGAGAACCACAAGATGCTGGGAAGCCTCAGCTAGACGAACACCAGCAGCGGGTTTTAACTCATTCCTTCTAACATACTCAATAGCGTCGGCCAGATCTGATGACCGGCCACCCATCTGACGGAGTCTTTTGACAGCAGAGATAACAGCTGGCTTGTTGTTGTGAGAGTTGAGTGAGAACTCGGTCTTAACTGTGTCTGCATACTGGACAACAGCAACACGCACTTGATCCGGCTGCACATCGAGTTGTTGGACAATGTTGTGGATGAAGTCACGGATATGCGCAATTCCAGCAGCCCCTGTATTGTCTGAGCCATCAATAAGGAAGATAATGTCCTTTCTCCCAAGATTTACGTTGCCTGCAAAATAATCACAACAAAGAAAGAGGGAGACATACTTTATTTTGAAATATATTAGAAAGAGACTGATGCATTTAAAAAAGAATATTCTACCACTGCAACAGAACTCCAGAATCGAGCTCGGGGGCTTTGCAGTTGTGGATGGGTGAACACTACCCTTTAACATGACTGCGCTCTGATGCATGTTTTTATTTTATTTGTAATGTAAAAACAATGTTAAAAAGCAAATGATGAAAACGTGTTTCAGATATTACTATGAGCATTTACAACTTGAAGTTAACTTAAACCTTGAATATTTGAGATAGTATTTCTTACCTAAGTCCACTGTGGGAGTAACATAACTATTGATGATGTCAGTGGTGGATATCGTTTTGACTGAATCAATGAGGTATGACTCCACCCTTGGAAGCTGCTGGAAACTGTCAACTGTGTACACCAGTTCAGGTTTCAGGGAAATCTGTCTCAGTTCATTAGGGTCTGCATTCCTTGAACCAATTGCAAGAGGTGCGACCTTGCTTCTCTTAAGTTGGTCAGCTGCGGTAGATACATCATCTGAAGATTTGCCACCTGTTACTAGAATCAGGAACTGAGGCACACCATCCTCAATGCGGCTTCCCGCTGACCTCTGGTAGATGTTTCTGTAGACCCACTCAAGAGCACGACCTGTGTTTAGACGGTTCCCTCCTTTGTTTCGAAGTTTCGATACAGCCTGGTGTACCTCATCTTTGGTGGAGAATTCATTCAGAAGAAATTCTAGCTTCGGGTCATCACTGTACTGTACCACTGAAATTCGGACCTTATCCAATCCTACATCCAGTTTATCCACAACTCTTCTTATCATTTCACGAATGGAAGGGAACTCACTACGCACCGCTGTTGTGCCATCAATTAGAAATACGACATCCCTCTTTTCTCCTTCTGTGAATGTTGGTGGGATTACTGCTCAAAAAGAATGCAAGCACAGTAACAAGGTATGATTACTTACTACAGAGTTTCAAATAGATATAGTGTCGACGACATACAGTGTGACTGAAAAAAGTCAAATATCATGTAAATAATGAGTAATATGTAGAACAACATACACTGTAATAAAGTAAGTGGGTTGGAGTGTGTGAGAATGTGTTTAATCCGTAAATTACTTTTTAAACAATTTAACTGAGTAAGATTACCATCAATGGTTGAGAATACTGGACGCATCCGGTTGACGTCATCATCTGACAGCTCAGTGATAGTGCTTATTAAGTTTTCTTGGACTGTGTACAGGCCAGGTAGGTCATCTACGCTGAAGGCAAACGTAGGCACGTATGACACGACCTGGAGCTCTATAGGATTAACATCCCTGGTCCCAATGCTGAAGGGAAGAACTCTAGATTGTTTGAGGGAAGATGCTGCACGATTGATGTCATCTGTTGAAGACCCACTGGAGACGACAATTACAAACTGCGGTACGCCCTCTTGCTTCCTGCTACCATGATCCGCTGTCAGAACCTCCTGACTGACAAAGTGCAAAGCCTGACCCAGGTTACGTTGTCTTCCTCCTCGCTGCCTCATTTCCCTGACGGCATTCAAAACACCTTCTTTGGTTCTATGTGCGTTCAGAAACATGTCAGTTTGAGCAAAGTCACCATACTGGACCACACCAATCCGGATCTTGTTCTCGCCCACATTGAGACTCTCCACGACCCTCCGGATAAACTCCTGGATTATGGGAAATTCCCGTCCAACACCATCAGATCCATCAACAAGGAAAACGACATCCTTCCTGGGGCCTTGCGTCTCAGCTGAAAGAGAGAAAAGGTAATATTATAATCTGCAACAGAAATGATCAAATATGGAAGAAAAGGTCAAATAAATAATAGAGCAGCAATTATACACCAATGTTTGATAGCCTTTTAACATACTGTTGGACTTTTGTCCTGATAACATGGATAAAGGTTGAACCCATAACCTGTTCTTAAACCTTATAGAGACAGTATGTTTTATCGCCAAATATGTGGTAATCTGGTGCATAACAACAATGAGTCAGTGAATGTAATGGATGTCAGAAGAAGCTTGTTGTTTCCAGGCTACATCTCATAACCTCAGTTTTCATTACCTTGGACATTAAATCATCCACACAGAGTAGTCTGAGCCTGGCAACTGGAAGGCAAATCAATAAGAGATCTACGACTATTTTGATGATGACTTTTCTCGTACTAAAAATTCCTAAGACTTTTGAACTGCTAATTAAAATATAGGTGGTGTAGTTATAAATGTGTTAGTGCAAAATGCTGCAGCTATGCACTTAACATGAGCTGATGATGACATAAATAAATAACTTCTATTTGATCTGCTTTGCAATAGCTTCTTGTGTGTATTTAAAATAAATGAGTTAATGTTACTGCAATATCAAGTATTTCAGGTATTCCATCTAGTGTATCTAGGAGCAAGAGCTAATTATTTGGAAACAATAACCTTCTCCAATGACTTAAAATGTATCTGTGATCCCAGAGCTTGGAATATTCTGCTTGCTAATTACGTATAAATACAGAAATCACGTAGTTCCTTTTTCTGCCATGATAAAAATGTAAGTAATAATATTCCTTTAATTTGAATAAAAGAAGCGCTTCATATATGTGTTTTGTCTCCATAACTTTTTTTGTCCCTAATATACATATAACAAGGAAATTTGTTTATGAGGCTTTCCTTCCATGATGAGAGCAATATCCTGTCTTGCATCAGTCAAAAAATGTTACGAACAAAAATAATTAAACATTAAGAAAGCTGCTTCCAAAGAACTTCTTCTGAATTTAGAAAGAAAGACAATGTTGCCAGAAATGGAAAGAATATAAATATTACTCTCTTCTGTTCAAACTCAGTAAACAATTATTTTTCCTGTGAGATATTGACAAAGATTGTGGATGTGAAAATACATGAAAGCAATCAAAAGAGAGACTATGAAAAGGATTAAAAAGAACATTAAGAATAAGAATGAGATGAAAAAGAGAACTGATTGCTGGCAATGGAAAAAATGTGGTTCCAAAAGATCCTTGTATGAGTTTGTAAGATGAACACTGCAACGTTGCCTTTGTTTTGCAGAGACTCAGACTCAAGAGAAACCCTCAGAATCAAGAATGCCCTTTTTGTTCGAAGAGTGAAATCCAATTTGTTTTACCTTTTCTTGAACAAAAGGAGATACTTTTTTCTTTGTCAAAAACATTTGAAAAAAATCACATGTGAGTTCTCACTTAAAAAAAAAAGACAAGAAAAAAGATGATATACAATCAAAAATATTAATTACAATTCATTAAAACATCAGTAGCAATACGGGCAAAAAGCCTGGCCGCAGTTGAAAAAACAAGAGGTAATTGTTATGATATAAATACTGTAATTATTGATGAGACACAGCATAATAATGCCTTTTAAGAATATGACTTAGGACATTGCTTTTAATAATAAAGTTGAATAGAATGCAGCCAGAATGACATTAAAGGGAATTTGGCATCTCTAACATGAACTTTCACAATAATGAGTGAAATTTGACTTGTCTTGTGACATAAAGGTGGGTGTGCTGACTTTGTGGCAGCCTGCTGTTATTTGCATGCGATTGAATCAAGATTGAAGCACTGCACTGCATTGCAAAACTTCTCAAACTAAAGGCGACAGGTTTATCAAACATTTGAGTTAAACACTGTTGTGGATAACAGATACTGTAAGAATCACCCATATTAATCGATACATCAATGTAGACGGCTCCTGCTATAATAACATTAAACATTAATGTTAATATTGATTCAAATGTATCAATTGTTTGGAAAGTGTGTACTTTAAACTATTGAATGAGTTTAAGAAAATATATTTTTTAACTTCCATGATTTCTACACATTTACTTAGAATATTTAGTTTAGGGGCAGCAGAAGCTCAGTCCGTAAGAAACCGGATACCAAATACACGAGGTACAGAGTGAGGTCTGGTACCTGGCAAAGTGTCAGTTCTACTCCAGGGCAATGCTGAGATGCCCTTGAGCAAGCCACCTGACACGCACAATGTGAAATTTTATACATGAAATGGTTAAACAAATCAGGTAACCATTTTTTAGTTTGCATACCAGGTGAATCTGGGGAGAACCCAATGACAGCACCCTCCATGGTGGACTGAAATTGCTGTTGGATACTGCGAAGGTCAATAAAATCAGACACGTATAGAGCAGAACTGGGATTGTGGGATATCTTCTGCAGTTCTCTGCGATCAGAGCCCATCAAGTGGTGGACTATGTCTTTGAAAGCACCTAGCACTTGCTACTTCATCTTTTTACAGTGGGAGAGTACACCACCACATCTATTTA
>CALSCE010010700.1:12791564-12810663 GCA_943593645.1 Bovichtus variegatus | reverse complement strand
ATGTTTCCCGTGCAAAAGTCATATGATGAAAGCTACACTCAATTTTTGCGACATTGACGCTATTAATGTCACCATAACTGTTTGGCCAAAGTGGCACTGGCTGACCTGAAGTTTTTTACCAGTTTCCTTTTGTGTCATGGTTTCTCATTTGGAATTTTACTAGGGAAAATAAACTTTGTAAAATTTGCAAAAAGCACTCATCAAAAATATTATTCCAAATTTTACACATCGTGTCTGAACAAGAATGTGTGCTTGCCTCAAAACAGGTATGTTTTTTTTTTCTATTTATAACAACGACTCAAAGTTTATTTGCCTTCTCCATATTTGCTCTCCTGTGTAGACATTGTTGCCACCTCCACCAGGAAACATTAGCAAGTATACTATTTCCTCAACAACATATTTAAAAAAATCAGAGCCCATATAGTTACATTTTAATTTTTTTTCAACCTAAAATGTTCCTCCATAAGAATTATAAAACCAGTCCCTGATCCTTTTCTTGTTTCTAAGATCAGCTAGAAATAAACGTATACATTATTATATTGCATCAATTAAGTAATCAGTCATACCTAATGAAATCATGGATGAATACTGGGGTGTCTCGATGTTTCTAAATTGAAAATTTATCAAATTGAGTTTTTAATTGTGATCTTTGCGCACGTTCACATTTTTTTTCCGACGGATTGGTTTCTATATTGATATTGGTGATTCTTGCCCTGGCACCAACTTACTCTGTGTATCAGAGTAACAGACACAACTAATATCAAATAGTGAACGTTGATGTAGACCCATGCATTGAGATCATGTTAAAAATGGCAAATTGAACATGTGTTAGAAAAACCTGTGTTGCTTTTTAAATATATATATCTATATATATATCTTGAATCATGCAGTATCGTGTATCTATGCAATTATTCTTACCGATGACTTCTGTTTTTGAAACTTCATGTGTCAATGTTTCTTCTTTAATTGCACCAACAACTTGCTCTTGTATATTTGTAAGTTCAGCTACTTCAGAAACTGATAAAGTGTAACTTGGAGCATGTGATATCTTCTCCATTTCCTTGTGGTCAGAGTTTTTGGTTCCAATGGTTAATATTGTGACATTGCTTTCTCTTAGAGAAGCAACAGGCAAATCCACACTGTCACTCGATGGTCCATTACTTAAAACAACGAGAATTTGTGGCACATTTGCAGTGTATCTGCTCCCTGAGGCAGCTGTGAATACATTTTCTTTCACATATTTTAGCGCTGCACCCATTTTCAGAGGTCTTCCACCTTTGTGTGAAAGCCTTCTGACAGCTGTTAGGACATCTTCCTTCCTCATGAATGAATTCAAAAAGAAATTGGCTCTTGCCACATTGCTGAACTGAATCACAGCAACTCTGTCTTCATTTGGTCCAATGTTAAATTTTTCTAATACTTTGTACAGGAAATCTTGAATGGCTGAAAATTCATTTCTGGTATTATCAGATCCATCCAAAAGAAAAACTATGTCTCTTCCCTTTTCATCATTTTGCTCTGTTAACAAAAGTAAATTTGTATGATGTTAATCACAATCATTATAAATAATAACACCTACAGATTATTGATTTAAATAATTATTCAAATAATCAAAATCCTTACCTGCTTTAGTTTCATCCACAGCCCCAATTTGATTAAAATGACCCATCAAACTTTGTTGAATACGAGGGAGATTTACAAAGTCAGTGACTAAGTAACCATAATTTGGGTCTGAGGAAATTACTTGCATCTCAGCTGAATTTGACATTCTTGATCCAATTGCAAATGTGACAACCCCTGCAGCCTTGAGCATACTTGCAGGGCCTCTTGGAGAATCTCTAGATCTTCCACTAGCCAATAAGACAAGTATCTGCTTGGCACCCTCATGATGTCGACCTCCAGCATTTAAAATAAAGACATTATCCTTCACAAACTGCAGTGCTGCTCCAATATACTGAGGCCTTCCGCCTTTTGGTTTTAAGCTTGCAACGTGCTTAAGAACATCATTTTTTGTTTTGTAAGTATTCAGATTGAAATTGAGTTCAGCATTATTGCTATACTGTACAACAGCGACTTTATCTTTTCCTTGGTTCAGGTCAAAGCTGTCAACAATCTTTGCAACAAATTCCCGTATAGCAGAGAATCGACTCCTGACATCATCAGATCCATCAATGACAAAGACAATATCTCTATTCATATTGGAGCTTGAACCTAGAAAAGTCCACAATCATGTAAATTGTGTTAGCTAACAATTCAACAGAAATCAGATTACTGTTGATTTAACTGACATACATGCAGTTAACAAGGTTTGAATATACAGTATATAGACATTATTAAGTGATATTAAATAATACTTGTTTTCACTCACCAACAGCAGGGCTGACCGTGCCTTTATGAGATGCAATGTCTGTGAGCAACTGTTCTCTCACAAGAGGGAAGTCAGTAATATCCTTAATAATATACTCCGCTCTATGACTGTGTGCTAATTGCTCCATCTCCAACCTATTTGCATCATTCACTCCAACACTGAAAAGGACAATTCCAGCATTTCTCAGTCTGTCCACTGGACCTAGGACATCATCTTCCGACTTTCTCCCACTTAAGAGAATCAGTATCTGTGGAACTCCCTGCTGGGCTCTGCTTCCAGATATAGCACTGAACACATTGTTCTTCACGTAATCAAGGGCTAGACCTGTGTTCACGGTGAACCCTCCTTTCAGTTTTACATTGCTCAAATGACTCAAGACATCGTCTTTCAGTGAGTGCGTGTTCAGAAGAAAATCTGTAGTGGGCTCTGTGCTGTACTGTATTAAAGCAACTTGCACTTTGCTTGGCCCAATTTCTATTTGCTTGACAAGCTCTCTGACAAAATCCAAAATTTGTCTTTCACTTGCTTGCATTTCATCAGATCCATCAAGGAGAAAAACAACATCGGCACTCTGGAGTTTTAAGTCTGCAATTGTGGCAGTGTCTGAAATGGATACAAACAAACATTTTACAAAACCAACATCTTTACTGTCAGAAAAAAAATGTATATACCCGTGGTACACAATCGTAAAACTTGTATGTCCATGTAGAAGACATCTCTAAAATGTAAAAATGCTAATTATTTTTTCTATGTCTTACCAATAACAGTTGGAAATTCAGTTGTTTCTTGAGCACCCCTCAATATGGCTTCCACAGATGGATGTATGCTTTGCAGATTGTTAACATTTGTGATATGAAAATAATGTGCCGGCGTGAAAGAGATGGTTTGCATTTCCAACGTATCAGCATTCGTTGTTCCAAAAGAAAAAGTCTTTACCCCATTTTCTTTGAGTGACTGTGCTGGTCCTCTGACATCATCCCCAGATCTCCCACCACTAAATACATACAGATATTGAGGGACTGATTCTGCACGTCTGCCTCCAACTGAAGCAGCAAAGACATTGTCTTTGACAAACTCAAGTGCTTTTCCAATGTTGAGGGGTCTCCCCAATTTATGCCTTATTGTTCTAATGGAATTTAGCACATCGTTCTTGGTTGAATAGGAATTCAGGTAGAAATTTACTGTGGCGTCACGGCTGTATTGAACAACAGCCACTTGGTCTCTGTTGTCATCTAGATTAAAACTTTCAATAATTTTTTCAACGAAGCCTCGTATCTCTTCAAAGCTGTTTCTTGAGTCATATGATCCATCAATGAGAAATACTACATCTTTTTTCTCTGAATCTGCAACAAAGACAAAAGATGAAGAAACAAATGTGACTTTCTGCAGGTAACAGGTACTTAAAACAGCTAAAGTGACAGTCCCCTATTTATGGAAATAATCTCAGTCTATTTTAGCCATTGGCCTTAGCCCATTTACTAAAAAAATGTTTAGCTAAAAGATTAAAACATCACATCTTACCAAAACCGTTTGCGGAAACGGTATGCTCTACAAGGTGGGAAGCATCTCTTAACAATGACAACACATCCTGCTTAGCAGTAGGAAGCTCCTCATAATCGGTAATAGAGACTGAATATTTGGGTTCATGAGATATTGTCTGCAGCTCTAGGGTATCAGCGGAAGTTGTTCCAATGGCAATTGAAATTACACCAGTGTCTTTCAGCATTCTGACCGGGGTTCTTATGTCATCTCCAGATCTTCCACCACTTAGTAGTATGAGTATCTGTGGAACTCCCTCAAGGAGTCTACTTCCTGAATCAGAAGTAAATACATGGTCCCTCACATGCTGGAGAGCTGCTCCAATGTTGTGAGGATAACCTCCTTTGTGACTAAGGCCTCTTACTGCATCAAGAACATCATCCTCTCTTGAGTAACGTCTCAAGTTAAAATCAATCTCTGCCGTGTTGCTGTACTGGACCACAGCCACGTGATCTTTGTTTGCATCAATATTCAGGTCCGCCACTATTGTCTGCACAAAATCTTTAATATCTGGAAATCTTCGCTGAGATTCATCTGAACCATCAAGCAAAAAAACAACATCTCTTCTGTTGGGATCTGTAATCACACATTTGAACAAATTGTTTGATGATGATATTTGTCATGAAAGGTGTTTCATTCCTGCAAATGTTCAGTAACCCCATGTGCACAACTTGCTCCTCTATTTTAGAGGACCATTTTTGTGGATGCAATCCCCACCACTAGAACAGCACAGCAGAGCTCTTTGCTTTACAGAATTGGACGGAACTGCCAAAACAACATGAAGGACAGCCTAGAACAGTTATCATGAATAGGGCATAAGTCTGTTACTGTCAATCATTCACCCTTAGTTAGAATGACTGACTTAAGGTCTACGTCAATCTGAAGTTGTACACACAGCTTACAACATAGTCATTACAGTAATTTATCTTACCATACAATGCTGGTTTGATAGCGGGGGTTTCACCTTTCTTGATGACAGAAAATATTTGTTGTTCAATGCCTGACAGATCACTGGAGTCTGTTGCAAAGAAAGCATGACTGGCTTCCTGTGAGATAGTCTGAATCTCAAGGCTATCTGCGTTTCTTGTTCCCACCACATATACCATCACGCCAATTCCTTTCAAGTTTCTTACGGCATTTCTGACATCATCACTGGATCGTCCGCCAGTTAAGAGAACCAAAATCTGAGGGACATCCTGTTGGAGCCTACTTCCAGAAGAGGCGGTGAAAACATTATCCTTGACGTACTGAAGGGCTGCACCAGTATTAAGGGGTCTGCCTCCTTTATGCCTCATAATTTGTACATTGTCAGCAACACTCTGCTGTGTTTTGTATGTGTTCAGAAAAAAATCAACAGAGGGTTCTCTGCTGTACTGCACCACTGAAACACGATCTTTGTTCTCATCCACATTGAATTTGTCAACCATACTCTCAACAAAACCAATCATTGCCTTAAAGTCATTTTGCATTTCATCCGAGGAATCCAGTAAAAATACAATATCGTGTTGAATGGATTCAGTTAGATCTGCAGAAACTTGACAGATACAAAGACGATGCTCAGTTAGAGTTACACATGAAGTTATCCAATAACGATAAAAACATAGATAGATAGATAGATAGATAGATAGATAGATAGATAGATAGATAGATAGATAGATAGATAGATAGATAGATAGATAGATAGATAGATAGATAGATAGATAGTCTTACCTAATACATTCTGTGGTTTTAGTCTTGGCTGTTGTCGAGGCACCCTTTTCACAAATGACACAAGTTGTTGATGGATGCTCCCAATATCATCAAACCGAAGCACAGAGAGAGCATAAGAAGGATTATGTGCAATCATTTGGAGCTCGAGTATGTCTGCATTTCTTGTTCCTACACAGAATGGAACAACTTTGTCCTGTTTTAGAGCAGCAGCGGCACTTGCAACATCATCTTGAGATCTTCCCCCAGTCAACAGAATCAATATCTGAGGCACACCATCTTTATTCCGACTTCCAGAGGAATCAGCGAAAGCATTTTTCCTCACATAGTCGAGAGCTGCCCCAGTGTTGAGGGGTCTGCCCCCGTTATGGTTCAATTGCTGGACAGCAGCAAGAATATTTTGTTTTTCTTTGTAGGTGTTCAGACTGAAATGTGTCTGTGGATCTCTGCTATACTGGACCACAGACACACGGTCTTTGTCCTCACCAATACTGAGTGTTTCTACCACTCTTTGGATACAACTTTTCATTGCTGGGAAGCCATTCCGTGTGTCGTCTGACCCATCCAATAGAAACACTATGTCTCTTTGAGGGGACTCTAATTCAACTAGAAAAGAATAGGAAAACCTTGTTTAACAATCAGACATTTAGTACATAAGGCTAAAATATATAGTGTTGCAATCATAAGATGGTTGTTAAGGCCATAACAGCTGGTTATTGAAGTAAGTAATTACTGCGATAAACAAGGTGTTAGCCAGAACAAAAACGGTAGATGAAAAAATTATTGAGGAACTTAAAAATAACTACAAGACAAGGAGCATAATTTTCCTCTTTCACCAATGAAAGATGGAGAAAGCTGGAAAAAAAGATTTCAATATTATTTTACTCTAATATTCGGTCAATGATGTGATTATCATTGGCTCAAGGAAGAGCTTAAGAATAGAAAGAAAGGAGATCTGCTGATTAGCTGTCAAGAAAAGACTCTCCAGGGTACAAGAAGAAAAAGGATGAGAACCAAACAAGAAACAGCATTACAAAGAAGTTGCCTCTAGCCAGAGGAGACTGTTTGAGAAACATGAAACTGATCGACTGACATTCTTGAAGATGATGCAGTTTCATTGCAATTCAAACTATGAAAGATCAAATGTACTAAATCATAAGCAGGAACTCAGTTCAATTCTCAAATACGAATCTTACCTACAACAGTGGGAGGCTCAATTTGTATTTCAGCCTTGACAAATGCTGCTATCTCCGGCTGAATGGACAAAAGTTCACCAAAGACAGGAAGGTTGAAAAGAAATCTGGAGGAGAAGGCAATTTTTTGAAGTTCCTCCTGCTTAGTGTTTTTCATTCCAATGGCGAAAGACAGAACACCGATATATTTTAAGTGTAATGCTGCTCCTGAAACATCGTCATTGGATTTGCCACCAGTCAGTAAAAATAGAATCTGAGGGACTCCCTCCAGGCGTCTGCTGCCAGATGAAGGCGTGAAAACATGGTCTTGCACAAACTGTAGAGCAGCTCCAGTCTTTCGAGGTCTTCCTCCTTTATGGCGGAGACTTCTTACAGCATAGATGATAGCCTTTTTTGATCTGTGAGTTTTTAGGTTGAAGTAAACTGTGGTGTCATCACTATACTGTACGACGGACACTCGAACCTTATCTTCAGCAATGTCCAGCTCTTCCACCATTCTTCTGATGAACTCACGAATAGCTGGTAGTCCATTTCTTGAGTCATCCGACCCATCAAGGAGAAACACTATGTCCCTCTTTTTGCTCCCTATGTCAACAAGGTGATACATGGATAGAGAAAACAAGAATTCACGAACTGGCGTTCAAGACTTTTCTATGCCTAAAGCATATTTATCTGGAAGTTGGAAGCTCAGAGGAAGAAACTGAGCACAGAAAGAAAGATGAGCCACTGCTCTGAAATTGGTGTTTCAAGCAGAGCTGAAAAAGAACCATCTTTTTCTCAGAAAGATGTATGATAGAATTTGTCGACTCATTTTTCAAAGTAACATTGATGTGGACATTTGGAAAGACGTACAAAAGAGCTCTACATTTTTGAAAGCCTAAGAAAGTTGCTTTTCATAAAAGTGGATTTTAGAGCAAGGGTAATAATTAATGTCATGCAACAGAAATGTGCAAAAACAAGTCACCATTTTTAATCGTTTTATCATCAATCATAAGACTAGAATCTAAGTTGAATTTTATTGACAGAAAGAGTATTAGAGAGAGTAAACCATTATATTTTGAAGAAAAACAATGTAATATTGTACTCCAATTGTAGTCATATATTCAAATGTGGAATTCTTACCTACTAAATCAGAGATTCCAGTCATGGTTTCCTCAGTGTCTTTGTTTGTGTTCAGTGTAGCAACAAGTTGTGATTGTACTGACGGCAACTTGGAGAAATCAGTGACTTTGTATGTGAAACCAGGTTTGTAGGCAATAATTTCCAACTCTGAAAGATTGGCATCTCCCACTCCAACAGCCAATGACACAATTCCATGCTCTTTAAGAGCAAAAGCTGGGCTTCTCACATTATCAGTGGATGGTTTAGTGCTTAGAAGAATTAAAATCTGGGGGACTCCTTCTAGTCTTCTACTGCCCGTGGAGGAAGTGAAGACACTGTGCCTCACAAACTGGAGAGCTCCCCCGATATTAAGGCGCCTCCCACCTTTATGCCTTAAATTATCTATGGCATTTATTAGGTCATTCTTTGCCTTGTGAGAATTCAGATAAAAGTTGACCTCAGGGTTAGCAGCAAACTGAACCACAGACACTCGGTCTTGAATCTCACTGACAGAGAGACTCTCCACTATACTCTTAACGAAGAGTTTTATCTCTGGAAATCCACTTATTGTGTTATCAGACCCATCCAGTAGGAAAACGATATCTCTTTTTGCAGCATTGCTTTGTACTAAGACACAACATATAAGAACCAAAAACATCAGTGTAAGTTTTTCCGACAGAAAATTTTACACGCCAATAAGAAAATAAATGTGTCTTACCTTTCTTTAGAACTAGGGTCAGCTCTTCCCTTGGAAGACTCACATAGTTATTGAGCCTTTGTGGTACAGTGCTAAGCTCACTGAATTCTCTCACGGTGAAGGCAAAGGAAGGGTTGTGTGAAATGGCCTCAATCTGCCTTGGGTCTGCATCCCTGACACCAACACCAAACGGTACGACCCCCTCGGTTTTCAGCGCACCAGCTGGATCCTTCACGTTGTCCCTGGACCTGCTTCCAGTCAAAACTATCAGAAACTGAGGGACATTTTGTGAGGCACGGCTACCATGCCTTTCAGACAAGATGGTGTCCTTCATGAATCTGAGAGCAGTTCCTGTGTTTAGGCTACGTCCACCAGCCAGAGTCATTCCGTTGACAGCTCTTATTACCTCATCTTTGGTTTGATAAGTGTTAAGGTAGAAAGTTGGAGTTGGCCTCTCGCTGTGTTGTACCACTGACACTCGCACCCTGTCAATCCCAATGTCAAGTGGCTCAATGACTTTAATGATAAAATCCCTGATGTAGGCAAAATCTGCTCGAACATTTTCTGTACCATCAATGAGAAAGGCAACATCCCTTTCAGCTCCAGCAGATACTGAGTGGAGAAAAACAAAAGGTTACCTGGGGCACCTTTATTTATGTACCATTTATTCATTAACAGAAACAGAGAGAAACAAAACTCACCAAGTTCCTCAGGGAATGTTGATGTCACATCTGTATCTCCAACAACTGTTATCAACTTTGGCATGATTAGTTCAGCCATAGCTGGTAAATTAGAGAAGCTTGTTTCATGGTAAGCCAAATCTGGAACAAAGGCAACTGTTTTCATTAGGGCTTCCTCTGCTTGCCCAGAACTCACTGTGAAGGTCAAAACACCAGCCAGAGCCAATTTATCGGCTATAGATTTAACCTGATCCTGGGCTGGACCACCTGTGATCAGAACCAACACCTGCTGGACTCCCTGCCTCCTGCGTGAGCCAGTTGATATCTTGAACATGTTTTCAAGGGCAAAATTCATGGCAGCTCCTGTATTCAAAACTGAGCCTCCAGTGAGTCTAAGTTGAGAGATTTTATTCACAACATCTTGCCGGCTGCTGTAGGTGTTAAGATAAAATTCAATTTTTGGATGGTCAGCAAACTGCAGGAGACCAATCTGGACCCTGTCAGGACGCACATCCAGCTGGTTGACCACGTTGATAATGAAGTCTCTCATGTAGGGAAAGTTACTGCTACCAATGTAGTTTGAGCCATCCACAAGGAAGACAATGTCTCGGACCACTTTTTGAGTCTGCACTGTGGTTATCTCCACAACTAGGGAAAAGCACAAAAACAAAACAAATTATCCTCTTTATAATATCACGTACATATACGTTTAGGGTCTTAAAGATGTAACACTATTAATGTCACTTATAGAGTTGGGCATCGAGAACTGGTGTTCCGAAATTGAGAAATAACAAATGTATATTTTGATTCTGCTTATCGGTTCCTAAAGTCCACAAGTCTGGCCGTGCGCCCTGGACCGCAGGTTTTTTTTGCTGATTATGCTGCTTTGATGCGAACAACAAATGTGGTGTAGTTAAGTCAAGCACGGTGCATTTTAGATGCATCTAGCATCTGATAAAAATAAATGCGTAAAATGCGGAAGGATTATTTCAAGAAAAACTGGGAATAATACCTAAATAATAATTCATTGTATAGTTTTGTACAGTAATTCAATAAATATTTAAATCATTTTAACCCTTTCAAAATGAATTTGTTTGAAAATCTTTTGGAAGGAAAGGAGTGGTGGTGCCATTTTATGCAACTGAATGCTTTGTTTCATAAAACGCGGAGCGAATGAAGTAGAAAAAAACTAGTGTATCAAATTAAGTATGTTGTAACGATATAACAAACTGGTATTGCTATAGTAATTTTTTAATGATTCCCAGCCCTATATGCTATGAAGTTCATTCTTTGCTTTGCAAACTGAAAGTCAGGTAAGAAGCTAGACATTTAGCAATGCCCACAACCCAAAAAAAATATTTTGTTGTCTCTCAGCAATGAAAAAACTGAAATGATCTCTGAGCTGCTGAAAGGGTACAGGCAGTAAATCTTTAACTATTACAAGTCAGTCAGTGAGCATTTCAGTAGATCTCTGCAACACAACACATAGACGTCTTTGACATAATGTAAACACAGTTACCTCTCCACATTCTGTTGATAAAGTTAGTTTATTGTTTTAGTGTTTTAAATTTTAATTCTGGCATAAAAAAAAACAGCGCCTTGTTGTGTTGTCTCATTTTGTACTGTGAAAAGCTTATTTCTACTGTTTACCTCACGCTCATTGTATCTGAAGCCAAATGAATTGCCACCATCACAACTTCTGTCTCTAAATATAGTAATCTGTATCCAGGGTTTTGTTCAAAACCAAGCCCTCAAACAGACGGATCTGTTACTAAAACTGGACTATCTGGATTGTATTCATGTTTCATGGGACACCAGCCTTCCAAAAGACTTCCTTTTTTGGTGGTTTTCTGATAGTGGCTGAAAGTGCTGTCCAACACGTAGGTCCAACATTTCCCAAATGTCTTGGGTTTGTCATACAATTGGATGTAGGATTTTGTTGGCTTAATTTTATCATGCAGCGCACTTTTTTTTATCATGAAGCATCTGCAGTCATTGTTTTTCCACTTATTTATTCAAGGTTATCCTTTAATTTATCACTCATCTGTATACTTCCGTTTTTACCAGTTAATTCATGAATTTAATTATTATTAAAAATGTATTGAATGTGTAGATGACAAAGCATTACCTGGCTCGGTGGGTACTTCAGTCACCACCACCCCAGCGAGAGTGGAGAGCGCATTAACAATTGCCTTTGGGTTGCGAATCAATCCACGGAGGTCCCTCATATAGAATGCAAAGCTGTCAGCAAAGGCAATCTGCCGCAGCTCCTGCTCCTCTGCAGTTTTGGAGCCTGCGGCTAGAGTCAACACGCCCAGTCGCTGCAGGGCCATAGCAGGTGCCTCCACACTGTCACTGGACTTTTTACTGGTCAGCAACAGTAAAACTTGGGGTATCCCCTGTTGAATACGACTGCCCTTCTCAGGCTGCAGCATATTTGTCCGCACAAAGTCCAAAGCTGCTCCAATGTTAATTGTCTGTCCAGGTCTTGGTTTGATAGAGCCCAAAGCAGCAGTTAATTTCTCCCTGGTTCCGTAGGAGTTGAGATCTATCTCAAGTCGAGGGATATTGCTGAACTGGGCCACACCCACTTGAACTTGGTCCGGACCAATCGGCATGATTTCGACAAACCGCTTGATGAATTCACGCACGGAGTTGATGATCGTTGCACCCATTGTACTATCGATTAGGAAAATGATGTCTCGTTTTCCGACTGCCACAACTGAAAAGAACAAAAAAAATATTAAAATAAGAATAAAAGTGGATTTAAGGAGATGTAATAATAATACATCTGTAAGTACTAAAGGCTATCAAAGCCCACCAAGGATATTCTACAATTACATTTATATTTTATATTTATATTAGATTATTTAGGATATGTGTTCATTTATATTGACAAGAGGAAAACATATCTTGTATTCTCATAAGGTATGAATTACAATATCTAATTTTTAATTTATGTTATGACAGCTACATATGGACAAGATATATGCCATATAAAGCATAAATTAAGCTTAGAATATAAATAAAAATGCTCAGTAACATTAATATTTAATCAAAAAAATGTATAATAAAAATACATAGCCTTGAAGTGTCACTGGACTTCGGCTCTTTATGAACTGCCATTTCCATTGGTGATAGCTGATTTTTAGGTTCCGGTCATAGAATGTAATACATTTTTACAAAGCCGAATATAGGTGGGACATGTACTTGAAGTGTATTTACTATCACCATTGTAATGATTGTTGGAACTTTCTCTTTCTCAAGGTTTAACACCAAAAAACTATATTCAGAAGTAAATGGTATGCATTTTGTATTCACAAAAAAAATATTTACTTGAATGCAGGAACTCATAACTACAAAGCATTTTAAGCTCAAGGAATATATGCAGGCATATGTAATATTAAGGGCAAAACCCATTCTGCAATTCTATGCAGCTTTTTAGATGATTGACTTGGGTCCCTTGACAATGGATTATGGAACTTTCTGAATCTATACATATACATACAAAATGTCTTACTTTAAATGTGTTTTTACCATCTCTGTTAAAAGCCCTTGTTACGATTGAGAATAAAGCAATTTCAAGTTTAGCACAAGCATATCTTACCTTGCACACTGCATTACATTCTATATGAACTCATAGGGCTTTTAATTTTTTAAGTCCCCTTCCACAACCACAATGCCTCGCCAACATTTACAGAGAAGTTACATACCTTCTGTGAACTCATTCTGAACTATAATGGTGCGCTGGACCACCCTGTCAATGTATGAGAGAAGCTGGTCACTCATGCTCGCCACTGCTCTGAAATCAGGGGCTGACAGGACAAAACTTTTATCTGTTGCAACTGTTTCCAGATCTGCAGTGGCCGTGTCACCAATCGTCGCACCAAATGTGATAACACCGGCCCTCTTAAGGGCCCGGTCACCGGCACCAGTATCATCAGTAGATGGCCCAGCACTGATAACCACCAACATCTGGGGCACACCCTCGTCTGCCCTGCCCCCAGCTGTTTGGCTGAAAAGGCTTTCGGCCACTTCCTCCAAGGCGGCCCCCAGGTTAGATTCATCACCCCCTGAGTAGGCAAGGCCCTTCACCGCTTCCAGGACTGATGATTTGCTGTCATAGCTATTTAGATAGAACTTTATCTCTGGGTTGCCGTTGTACAGAGCCAAGGCAACCCGAACAGTGTCCCTGCCCACATCAAGGCGCTCAATGATTCTCAAAACCAAATCACGCACAAAGGGGAAGTTTGCTGCTCCAACGTTCTGTGATCCATCAATTAAGATTATAAGGTCAGCTGAATCTTGTGCTTTAAGGAGAGAGAGAGAGAGAGAGAGAGAGAGAGAAAACAAAACAAAATGGAACTTGTGAAAGCGTTAACATGGTGAGACAAAGACAAAGAATCCAAACAAGGAACTCGTGCTAACTTGTGTCAAGTAACATTGAAAGTGAACATATCAATCAAACATTGCAAAAAACATCATACTGCATGTAGGCTGAACCAAGGAGATTTCCTAAAGTGATGTAATTTCTTGATTTTCTTCCCCCCTTAATGTAGCTCCGTTTTATGGTGTGATTTCTCCCCACTCATAGAATGCTTATTTGTATTCGTTGTAGATTAAAGTTTACAGAAGTCTGACTGACGAAGTACAGTACAGTACTGTTGTTGTCAATATGAATACTAACCACGGATATAAGTTAGTATTAGCTAGTTCTCCACATCTTGTATGGTTGACATTATTAGCTTAATGAGGCCAGAAACATATTTAAATTCCAGAAAAAAAACATGTTCCCACATCAGGGCCAGATTATAACTGAACCACAATATAAAGCAAATTGAATTTGACAATTTTTAGATTTTTACAGAAAAATAATTGTGAGAAATAGCCAAACACGTTTAATGTGGCTGAGCGACTGTTACTTGAACTGAAAAGCTAACATTTATTATGGAAACGTTTGAGCCTTAAAGTGACAGTTCACCCCCAAAATCAAAAATATGTATTTTCCCTCTCACCTGTCGAGCTATTTATCAATCTAGAAGGTTTTTGGTGGGAGTTGCTGAGTGTTGCAGGTATCGGCAGTAGAGATGTCTGCTTTCCCTCCAATATAATGGAATTAGATAGTGCTTTGCTTGTAAAGCGCAAAGCGTCAAAAACACATTTGAAAATCTCAACATCAATGTCTCTTTCCAGAAATCATGACCCGGTTACTCAAGATAATCCACACACCTTGTTGTGAGCAGTTTCAAGAAGAAACTATTTTCTGTTTGCTTCCAAAAAGGTGGGTGGATTATCTTGAGTAACCGGGTCATAATTTCTGGAAAGAGACATTCCTGTTGAGTTTTTCAAATACATTTTTTGACGTGTTGAGCGCCACAAAGGCAGACATCTCCAACACGCAAATGAATCTAGATTGATAAATAGCACTAAAAAGATAAGAGGAAAAATATGTTTTTTTGGTTTTGGGGTTAACTCTCCCTTTAAGGAAGGATATTTAAAATATGTAAAAAAAAAAAAAAATTATTATGGAATTATTATAAGAGTGATTAAATATAACTACAATAGTTCATTTATACTTAATTATTATTTATTCTAAAAAAATTAATTTGCAAACAAAAAAGAACAAAAACTTCCACGACTGGTCAGGAAATATTCAGTAAAATTAATTTAAAGACAAGGGCACTCCATCATGAGACCATTCTATGATGACAACTGTAAGTCAAAAGAAAAAAAAGAAATAATTTAGCTGTTTTATCATTAAGTGTTTACAAAGCTCCTTGTTAAATGTGTGTGATGTGTCCCTCGTATAAGCTCCATTGAGTTCAGCCATCCCATGCAGACTCTTGTTACGGACCTCAGATAAAGTGACCAGTCATGACCCTGTGGCATATCCTTGGTGCCTACACGTTTACAGTACTTGAGAATATAGTACATGTGATTCCATGTAAGAGTCCAAATTATATATTAGTGATGTTTCCAATTCATTTTATTTTGAATCATGTAGTCTGGCAAAGGTAATGACTTCTTTGGACACTTGCCCTTTTATGTACATGTATGTAGTTTCATAGAAATGTGTTTTCAAATAACTTATGGTTACTTATCGTAACACATTGCATATCATGTGTGATATGCAATGTATAAATATACATGTATTCTCAGAGTACTTCTGCAGGTCAAGGATGAGTCCAAACAGGTTCATCACTGTTTCAAATACAGAATACTGGACATATTTTACACAGAAGACATTGTGACTGATAAAAAACAAACATACAAAATGCAAGACACATAAGCAGTGGTGCATGGTTAGCTATTGTTAAAAGCTCATTGATTGATTTTGAGATGTGATGTCATAAAGGGTAAGGCATCCTTGAGTCCATTTTCTTCTCCAAAGGTTTTCTGAATGACTATCAGTCTGAGGTGTCAGTACATAAGGAGTTAACAATGTTATTCTGTTGCTGTCTGTATTGTGTCCTCTTACCTACAGCTGTGTCTAATACAAAAAGGCATCATCTGAAAATGTTGTCTGAAAATATGACTAGTTACTCAAATCTTTTACAAATGTAAAAGCACCTTGGAAAAAATGTTCACATCACTTATATATATTTCTCTCAATCCATGTATCTGTGCCATCTTTACACCCTAATCTAAGATGCTGTGGGGATGTCAATCACATGCAGTTTTTAATGTGATTTTTAAAGCATTAAGGACATATTAAGTGTGGTAAGACAAAACAAGTGATGTTAATTTTGCAGTTGGATGGTGCAAGGTTATTGTGGTTAAAAAAAAAACTTGATTGTGTTAATAACAAAAGTCCAGTCATGTCCACATATGCAGCAGCTTCGTCCTGCACATGTAAACTCATTAGTAATGGTAGTGACACTGGTCCCATTTCATTACCTGTCTCTCCTCCAGCCACGGGGGCCTCATTTGCCACAGGACCACCCCCTGACTGGGTCACTGCGTTGCAAAGCCCCACTACTAAATCTTGGATAATATCTTTCAAAGTCATAAAAGAGTCTACACTGAACACACGAGTGTCATGGGGCTGGCTAGCCATCTCCCTGAGCTCCGAGTCAACTGCATCCTGAACTCCAACTGCAAAAACCTCCACGCCTGCCAGCCTCAGCACCTGAGCTGGCACGGCCACGTCATCCTGGGAGCACCCATCTGTTAGCACCACCACCACCTGGGCCGCACCATCGACAGCGCGGTTGCCCGAAGCAGTGGTCAAGTGTGTACGAATCAGGAAATCCAGGCCGAGGCCAGTCCGGGTGCCCCTACCACGGTACGGCATGGCCTTGATGTGTGCCAGGACTCCCTGTGTTGTTGGGTAGCTGTTGAGCTAGAACTCAGTTTGAGGCTTATTATTGTACTGCACAAGGGCAAATTTAAACCTGTCCCCTCCAACCTGGTGCAGTGATTGTATCAAGCTGTACAAAAATTGTCTGACATGGCCAAAGTTCTCCTCGCGCATACTCCAAGATGAATCCACTAGAAAGTACATATCAGCTCCTAACCCTTGTCCACAATCTTCAAGAGAGTATTTGGAGGACAAAAGTGAAGACCAGTGAAAAGATGCTTGATGAGTTTGGTACTAAAAGATTGTTTTGGTATTTAACACTAATACTGTTGCACAATACAACTGAAATTTTTAGGTAATTCTACGTGTGACAGCATCATTGCGCTTTGTTTATCAAAGGCATCCATCTGGACTTGGTACTTAAACCACATTTTGTTCAATGTTGAGATACACATTTAGAATTCAGATTTTTAAATTTTTTTATGATAACAATGATCAATTATTGGAAAGTGCCAGTTTACCAGCAATGCTCATTAGACATGGAAAATTGTGTGATTATCTTTGTTAAAGTGTTTTGTTTTTTTGTACGGCGTCATGAGCACTTTAATAAATCCTGCTTTTCTTTGATATATATATGAAAAGGTGTAGATTGTATACTCTTAGGGGAGCAAAAACATGAAAGAAAAATTGTTATGTCCCACTGAGCATTGCTGAAATCTGGAAAAAGCATTACAAGCAGACAGATCATCTGACTGCAGCTGACATGAACTGAGTTCAACTTACCTTCCTGAGCCTCAAGGTTAGGGAGGAGCCCTGCAAACAGGACGCCCAGGAGGGCGCAAAGCGGTAACAACCGATGCCGCCTCATCTTCAATCACCAAAACAGCAAAGGGGACACCTGTGAAACCAGAAGCAAATATGATATGAATATAAACCAGCAGGCCGATCCAACAGTAATAACACAAGGCCTTAAATGAGTCTACTGTTGTAATGTGATTATTATAATCAGATTCTCACTGTGTGTCTACTGTCTACTGTGTCAACACACTTGCGTTATAATCTGCTTTTAGCACTGCATGATTAGTTATAGGCACTCAGAAATATTCAGAATGCTCTATAACAAGAATCACAACACATCATGAAGCATTGTATATTGATTTATAAGTATCATAATACTTCATAATTGCTGGACACTCACTGGCTTTCTTCTACAAGCCCACGTCTATAACGTTTTATAAAAAAAGGCTACTTATAATGCTTTGTAGGATTATACTGGAGTATAGGATAACGCATTATATGGCATTATGAAAAACATTGTAGTACATTTCAACTATGGGAATTATAATACACTATTATTCTCAGTGACAAGCAATTATGAAGGATTATGATACTTGACCTTATAAGTCATTATAAAATGCTTTATAATGTGTTGATTATTTTTGACAAGCATTATGAATATTAATGAGTGCTTATAACTATAATTATACAGCGCTTTAAGCAGATTATAAAGCATTATAAGTTTGTTTGTAATACATTATAGACATGGGATGAAAGTGTTACCTCCAGTAAACCTGCTCCAGTGCAAACTAGGCCAGCGTTAAGGTTGTCCTCTTTATTTCTGCTGTAACAAGGTTAAGATGGGACCTCCTATTTTCAAATGTTGGTGCACTCTTTGTTGCACTGCGTCTCTAAATATAACACACAACATCGCATGAACTTGGGGTTTTTCTTTGGCCAAGAGTGCAACACATCTAATCTTCGACACACCACACATTTTTTTGCAGAATGTGCAGGAACATGAGATTTCCCCCTGCTACCGAGGCTGAAGTGTGAAATGTCCGTGTTGCTTCACACTGGGGTGCACATTTTTCACATGGGGCAGATGCAAGCATGTACATCCTGTCCGTGCTTTAAAACAATACACAAGGTATCTGTCATTAAAGACTAAGTTAAGTTTGAATAAAAAACACCCTTTTATAACCTTTTGGTTTGAAAGTGATAGAGTGGGAGCATGTGTTGGCATATCAGAAGAACGGAGAGGTAATGATAAAGACCACCTGTTAAAACTACCAGCCAATGTGCTCTAGTAATTAACTCTGCTTGGCAAGGACGGGATTTTCCAACTCACAAAATAAAGTGTTCTTCAGAGGGGTGTTGGACTGGAAATTCCAGTTTCATGGCAGGGGTGTGTTTTCTATTTAGTCAGATTTTCCCCCATTGTGATGTTAAGTAAAGTCACAGGAAATGAAGGTCCCACATGGCTCCCTACTGAGAAGGTATGCATGCATGTACAGTAAGTGTGTAACGTTGAGAGGAGATAGAGACAACATCCATTTTTTTTTTACTGACTCATTCAGTCTATAATATTTTAAACATTAAATCTAACTCTTACTCAAATATGACCAAATACTGCATTAAACCTCTTTCATTTCAGGTTAGGAACACAATTGTTCATCAATCTTTTGACACACACACACACACACACACACACACACACACACACACACACACACA
>CALSCE010010700.1:12765047-12786888 GCA_943593645.1 Bovichtus variegatus | reverse complement strand
CACACACACACACACACACACACACACACACACACACACACACACACACAAGCTTACAGCGGAGCAGAGCACAATTTCCATCGGCCTGGATGACAGATACCAGTTAATTGTTAATTGCTTCTTACAGTAGATACGCGGAGCACATCTTATAGGATAGGAAAAAGGTACATGGCTCAGTCACCTCACACAAACAGAAAGTGCTAAGAAAAAGGTCCTTGTGCACAAAGTGCTGCTGCGGCTAAGATAAGATAAAACTTTATTTATTCCGAGGGAAATTGTTGTGCAACAGTTGCAATACCCAGTAGGAGACAGTATAACGATTCTAAAATGTACAATCATTTACAAATAGTGCGAGATGTTTTATACAAATATATATATATATATATATATATATATATATAGAGAGAGAAAAAAATAAGAATCACCAAACCAAACTAAGTATAAAGAGGATAAATTGCTACATTTATCAGCTACAGAGACAGATATTCCCCTCAGGAGTTAGTGGAGACCAAACCAGAGCTAAGAGAAGAGTAAATTTTGAACTTATATTCATTAGATGATCAGGAACATTACTCTAAATGAATACCTATGGAGCTCTGAATGTGTAAAAACTGTTTGTCAGTTTTGTGTATACAGCTTGTTTCCACTGCCCCCAAGTGGCCAAAAAGAGGAGTTTCAACTCTAGACTTCCTTCTATAATGAAAATACAGACCCGTCCCCATACACACTGAACACTTGTCTTACACAGAGAAACTGGAATAAAGCGGTACCTGACACATTCTCGATGAACTGAATCAACATGTATTTATTCTGCATTGGCTAATACCGGAGCTAGTGTGATGTCTATATAGTGCAGGGAACATTTTGCCACGCACAATTTGTCTGATACTTGAAAAAAAAAGAAGAAAAAAAAGGGGGGACTGTTACACCCCCACCCCCCGCCCACCAACTTCTCAACCCCAGTGTAGCAGAAATGATTAAATATGATCCCTCCCACTTGTAGATGCTGTTTATTATTGCACTGCTGTTTTAATCATTAATTATGAATTATGTTGCAAATCAAGCTTACATACATGCAAAAGACTGACAAATTCCACTCGTTAAACGTAAACTGGGAAATACAAACATGATATGCATCTAATATAAACCCACACGCTCTGCTCTGGGCTTAATGGGTAATGTTGTCAAATTAGCTCAACTTTAGCAGCTCCTTTAACACTTTATTACAGACTGAAACCTTGCACACGTCAATTATACTGTCAACAACAGTTATTGATGCCAATATGCATAAATCAATTCCAAAGACCTGTTTGGTTGCTGTGCACGACATCTCTTTGTAAACCGTTGACGAATTTGAAGCAAAGAGATCAGTGAAAGTCGTGAGGGACGTCAAGTCATTTTCACGTTGGGAGAATGAGACAAATCTACACTGCCACTCACTGGCATCAGGGAACTAAACGTACAGTACTAGTTAGCCCACGCTTCAACTGGAAGGATGTGACGTGACATGTGTGGCACAGATGTGAGGAGGATCAATGACTGAGTTAAAAGGGGGGGGGGGGGGCTGTGGGCAGTTCCACACAGCTGGTGTGAATTAGCCCGTCTGACACCTAGCAGATGTGCGTTCAAGCACCATGGCAAATATATTGTAAGTCTGCAGGCAGAGTTCAAGTATTAAACGTGACGCTCTTAGGCTATTGGTTAGGATGGGAGATGCTTTCGCCAACCAAAGCATCACAGTGTGAATGGTAACTCCTGATTTATATCCCTTCCAATTATGGATGGTTGTTCCCTAAAAGAAAAAAGGGAACATTGGAGCAGGAGTTCACAGTGACGAGAGCTTTCTGAAAAAAAACGTTCCAACCTTCCAGAAATCTGTGCTGCATCATGGAGAAAAGTCAAAAAGCTGGAGAGAGTGCGGCAGTCATAAAACATACTAATGCTGATGTTGACATTGACCAAGTTCGTCCTCTCGTCACAGCAACGGGTTACATGCTGAGCATAAAAGCAGTAGCTCACAGTAATTATTTCCAGTGTCATTTCATTATGTTGTGATTTGGATGGATTTAACGTCATTGGCGCGTCAAATCCCACACGCACACAATGAAACACTGCAAAGAAGACACAGCTGAATTCCTCTGTCCCTACTTGGACAGTCTTGCAGGGGAAGATTAATGGCTCACACCTGGTTCGTTTAACAGTGCAGCACACCACCACCACCCACCCCATCCATTTTGTCCAATGGGAGAAAAAAGCCCTCCTGGTTCTCCTGGTTTCTTCTGGACAGTAGTGTGGAAAACTCTTTCCTCACACTTTTCCACTCCTGCACTCATTTCAGTGAGGGTGTGGTTTTGGGCTGCTGCTGCAGTGGAAACATCTACCCATCCAACTCCTCTTTACAGCTCACATGTGGGTGTGGAGATCTTAAACATTCGGTGATTCCCCATTTAGATTGAAATCAAGATTATTCCAGGATGATAATAAAGTGCACACAAATGTAAGACAGGCGATGAAACGTCGCATCTTTTTACATAACGTGCAGCATATTCAGCATGGTTTGATGGGAGACATTATGTGACGTATTGACTACACAAAATCTGCATTTTACCATGGGAAAGCGCATCACAAATTGACATTGACATTACTCAGTGCAGAGCAACTCTTTACAGGTTCACAACTCTAATACTGGTCTGGGATCACAGCTTCAGACTTCAGATGCAGCATCTCAGGGGTTTTACTATGTTCTCTCACCAAAGCTATTTGATGCCTAGGCAGCAAATGAAACTTTGCAAAAAAAAACAAGAAACAGAAGAGTAGCATTTTAAGATTTTTGAAGAGAAAACGAGAGCATACACGCCCCTCTACACTCACATGCATCATTCATTACATTGCTGAGGTCTCCTGCTTCCACCCTAACTGTGGCTCACCTCTTGCCCTTGCAGCACCATCACCACTAAAGTATAGGGTTCAGTAGTGCTGTTAACGCATGCTGTCTGATATTTATGACCTATAAACCAAAAACTCTATGCAACCCTATGATCATGACACCAAACGTACGCTTACATGTTTTGACTAGAAACTATGCTATGGTCAGCGCACTATTTAAAATCAACAGACAGTGCAATCAAGGTCAATCCTTGAAGAAATAAAATGAAAAACTGGGAAATAAAGCAAGCATATATTTGTAAAAAGCAAGCAGAAACCTCTTCCTGCAAGAGCAATAACCTTGAGAACCTCACAGATTGAAAACTTACCCTGAGCTGAAGGAGCTGTACTCCACTGTATTTGTTTTTGAAGAAGACAAAAAAAATCAGTTATGTAAAATGACTGCAAGCTGAACTTTTGGTCATTATCCTCCTGGTAAATTCCCCTTTGCTGGCTTTTCCAGCACCTCCCAGAGGAAGGCGGCTGAGCAAAGCTGTGATAAGCTCACTGATAAGAGATGTGCAGAGAGAGGGGTCCTGAGTGTAGGGAGGAAACGTCGGAGACAGAAAGAGACAGACACTCTCTCGGTCTCAAACCAGAGGAGCTGTGGTGCCGAGATCAAGGCTGGGATGGGACAAACTTTCAAACTTTTGGAGTTCTGCCACCTCTTTCTTCCTCCTCCCACTTCAGAGGAAAAAAAGAAAAAGAGGAAGGAGAGGGTGTGCGGGGAGGTGGGGGTGGTTGTGGGGAGGTGAAGTAAATGAAAACCAGACACATAGCCCTGTTTGGTCTGGATCTGAGCAGTGGGGAGGATGATGTCACAAATCTGGAGCGGGATTTTCTCCTTACCTTTTCCTACATTTTTCTTTTCCTCCCTCTACCTCTGTGGGGCCCTTTTTCTTACATTTCAGCTATTTGGATATTCATTGGGACATTAAAATAACCCTTATTAAAAAAACACAAGCACATTGTTCTTTGACTAACTAGCATGCATTGGTAGGTGATTTAGCCAGTGTGTCTTTAAAGATGAATAATTAATGACTGATGACAAAAAGTCTCAACAAATTAAACAAATACACTCACAAATCTCTCACAAAGGAATGTGCAAGACAGTGTTCTGGCTGAGGTTGAAAATGTGAATGCTGTTAAGGAACACCAATGACACAGTGCCATGAATGTAATTGTCCCACAACAATAAAATTAGCATTAGCAGCCTAGTGCATCACTTATGAGTTGAGTTTTACCATCAACATCCTCACACAGCCACACATTGCAGACTATATTTGCCTCAATAGAAAAACACATATTACGTGATATGCTAGTATGAGCGTTTCTATTAAAATCGCAGTTTTGAGTGGGCTGTTAATGTGTTGTCGTAGACAGCTCTGAGGACACTATGCAAAACAACTAAAAAAGAAATGTCTTAAAGCTGAACGAATCAATATCTTTCATATTTACGATGGACTGTGTAATGTGAAAGATGTTTTGGTTTATTGTAAGCACTCTCACAAACCTTGTTTACAGCCGAAGCAGGCAGCAGTTTCAATGTCTTTCTCATTTCCAACTCGCCACATACGGATACTTTTTAACGCACTAGCCTCACTAGCCCCTTCACGTCGAAACTATGGCGCTCCACTACTGTTGCAGTTTTACACACGTGGTTAACTTAGTAAACTGCTTAGTTATGTTTAGGCAACAAAACTACTTGGTTAGGTTTAGAAAAAACATCATTAGTGGGTTAAAAATATGTATGCTTGTTACGTAAGTTAAGTTAGGTTACATACATAAATTAAGTAGTCAACGGAAATAAGGCAACGTTGACTTTTGGTTTTGCATGGGACACAAAAAGCGGTCTCCTGAGATCTTTTTGACCCACACAACCATCCAGACCACCTCCCTAAACCCATTGTACAGCACCTGCTGAGCACCAGACAGACAAAGCAACTAGCTGATTAACATAATGGAGCACTTAGCAGCTAATGAAGTAAGAATCTCTCAGGAATCCAAACTAGAGTTAAAAGGAAAGTGAATACACATGAGAACAACATGAAGGCTCATTTTGCTTGTCTGATTGATGTGTAAATGAGAAATTGTTTTCTAACACATTCACCATAAGAACTTTAGGTGTTTATATGATAATTTGCTCAAAAGACTATGTGTGATGTGAGGGGTTGATGCAGTTTTCCTTTGCACAAAGCCTTTTAGCCTCATTGAGCTCGTTGTTTTGGTCTTCTGGCCTTCAGCTTTGCTTTCATCAACATTGTTTCCTGTCACATTGGCAAATGAAGTTAGCAACTAGCTGGTGAACATAGTGAAACATTTATCAGCTAAATAAACAGACTTTTCAATTCATAGTTGGTAGAGACCAATAATAGCTAAAAGAAGAGTGCATATTTTTATTTAAAATGCTTTAGGTGTACAGCAACACAACCCAAAACCAATGCTAGTGTTGCGTTGTATCTGCTGCTCACATGTTTGCTAACTTCATAAGCTGATACTATGTAGATGTTATATATGTAGAAGCTTTAAACATTTCAGATTATTATTTTGAAATGTGCAGTGTTCTGTTCCAAAGTCACACTTTGATTACTGTATTCATATGCATACCTTGTGCCTATAATATCCTACACTATCAATGATCAATAATATTGTACATTAAAGCACAAATACAGAATGTATGAATAGTATGGAATGCTTTATAATACATAAATTGGACTACACAATACACTAGACGTCAACAGGAAAGATCCATCAGCAGCGGGGGAGGTGCTGCAGCATTTTTCTGTCCGTGAGCTGAAACAGACTTTGTTCCCAGAGCTCCGTATGCTGTCAAATGAACTCCCTCACATCTGTTTGAATTAAAGTTGAAAGCTGAGCTCCAACAGCAGTTAAGATTATATATAAGATTACCAGGTAAGGTCCCCCACAGAACAGAACTATCTCTGTACTTATACTGTAGTTCTAAAATGCTTAAAAGAGGCTCTGAAAATGCACCATTTGGAAGTGTTTATAGCACTGGCCCCACTGCATCCGTGTTCTGTCGTCTGTAGGTTATTACTCACACCACCAATATTTCCTGCAAAGCATTGCACTGTTTTGGTGGTGCTAGGCAACCACTGTTGTAATAGTCATGGAGTTACAAGCTGTTATATGTTCTGGGAGAACACGTGATAAGCACCTAGATTGGCCCATTATATGGAATGGTTAAAAATGCTTCTTTAATGATGATTAGTGACTAAAATTGTCCTTTTCCATCAGAATTGATTATTCCATCGCAGATCGATTGGATCAAAACATTCCGTCATAATTCAGGAAACATGTCTTTCATGTATTCCCTTGAGGGGTGAACACTAACCCAACACAGAGCCTTCAAAATCAAAACCTTTCACAGTCGCAGTGTGACAAGGACTAAAAATGATATCGTTTGGGTGATGTCAAAGTCTCGCTTACAGCTTTAAACAATTATCCTAAGATGTCAAGGCTGACATCTGTGGTACAGGGATTCTTTGATGCATGCCACGAGGTGACTTCATGTAGGTGGACGAAAGTGCAGATTGTTTCCTGTGAGGCTCTTAAAAGCTTCCCTGACTCCCTGAGTGTTTCTCTCATTAATAACTGCCAGCTTTCATAACAAAGACAGGTATGCGAAATAGGACGAACGCAAATTATTCAACTTTTCATCACTTTAAAGATGAAAAACAAGAAGAAATGCGCATTTTCTTTAGCATCCAGATGATGTTTTGGGTGTGGCTGTGATGTCACAAGGTTCCTACAGTATTGGAAATTATGAAAAGCATAGGAAATGCGTCCTCAAGCTCTATAAAACTGTGAATACACACTCAGTGTTTATTATATTCTCAAATAAAAGCACAAAACTCCCCTCCACATGACTGGAGTATTCAATCTGGTCTGTGGAAGTTGCTTTCCTTGCCTGTGAAGACGTTACCATTAGGAACAAACTGTTCACTGGCCAGTTTGAGGAAAATACATGTGTTGATTCCACCAACACACTTGTTTCCATCGCAGCATAAGCAAATAAATGGGGTGGAGATAGATTGGCTTTACGTCAGTCCAACCGTGTCCGATGAGGAAAGTATTAATACTCACAGTAACGGTAGATGCTCAACAGAAGTTGGCACAAACGGTAGAAAAACACTGAGTAGTTTTAACTTTTTTAAGTTCCCATCAGCCATAACCCAACACAAACATACATATGTGTCCTAATAGAAATGTATAGTGCATGGAAGGATAATCTGTTTTTTGACAGAATTACAGTCAGGATGCGATGGAAAAGTGAGAAATGTGTGCATACTGACCTCAAGCAGGGATAAGTTAAAGTGAAAACCACCTTTCATGTGGGTGTCCAATCAGTGTTCATTTTAAATGTACACTGTACAATGTAATCTACATTGTAAACTGCTAATGCAGTCTTTGCCTCTCTACGCTGCGTTTCTTTGGCCATATACTCTGGCTCGAATAAATACGGCTGAATATTCGAGTCAGCTAAAACACTGTAAAAATGTATCCTGGTCCATAACATCCTCGGCACTCATATTTTGAGAAAGAAAGAACGTTTCGTTTTTAAAATGGCATCTAGAGCATGATCGCCCCTACCCAGCGCCCCATTTCAGTCTTCCTGGCCTCCAACTACTTCGCTGTCACGTCACATGACGCCGCTGGATCCAAGAAGAACAACAGATTTTGCAGCTGGAGGGCTTTTTCGGTCAACTGTGGAATGTATCGCTTCAATCGACTACATTTACCCTCTACACTGATTGGACAACAACAGACAGAGTTCAGAAGTCAGATGCCAAATATTTAGTTTAAGACGGGGCAAGGTTCAAAAGTATACCAGAGGTCTGGAGAGACTTTAAATTAAAGCCTGGTGAGGTCATCCATCTCTTATGACAGTGCAGGCATGAGCAGCCTCCGCCACTGCACAGCCCAAGTCAGCTTTAATCCAACTAAATAGTCTACGGCGCATACTGGTCTGTAGTGTTTGACAAAAGAAATGTAACATGGATGGCTGAACCACAAAGTCATAGTTGAATCTTTTCTGTGGTTTTCATATTCCTGCAGAAGGCATAATGCTGACTGGCACATGTGCTGTACTTTCCACTTTCTGAATGACTTTGACTGAGTACCACCCAATGACTCATTAAAATATGAACCTCCTATGAAACAAGAATGTTTTTGTTATTGTATTCAAGGTTATATGGTCTCTTCTACAATGCAATGTAGTAGTGCTGCGAGCGCTGCAAACAATGTATTCAGTTTAGTAATGATAAATAGAGACAATGAAAGTGTACAAAATCTCATGTGATTTCCATCGTCTTAGAGGTGACTTAATAGTAGAATCTGCATTATAAGCAAGTAGAGAGGATGGGACTTTGAGTTACTTTTGTGTGCTTCCAACAGGTGGCCATATCCAAAGCCCAAACTATTGTTCATTTCCTGAAGTGGGATATAGGGATCCCATCTGGACATACAGGCCGAGGCATCAGTCTAAATATGGAACTTATCTAAAGACAATTCTGTTGAGCCCTGACTTGAATAAGTGGCTAGATTATAGGCTTCATTCGTTCGGAGTAAAGTTCGGAGTAATCGCTCCAAGCTCGCTTGACAGGGTGATGGAGGCCAAGCTAATGCTTAGGAAGCTTTTTGTTGTCTGAGGGGCGATTTGAGCGTAGTGCTGAAGCAGCATTCTCCTCTCAGAATTTATGTGTGTTATTTCTACGAATATTAACACGTAATTCTGCACGTATACACTAAAAGCTACACTAAAAACCATAGATAGAAAATAATATATATATATTGAGGACACAATTTACTAATTAGTACACACAAGGTATAATTCATTACCTCAATTTGATTTAATCGTTCGCACGTTTTGAGTAGTTTGTGGCCCCAATTTAATGAAGTTTTTCCTACGTTTTGGTTCATTTGTGTACACAGGATAAGTGTATATGGAGAGAGCCAGCAATCCAAATACGCATGGCAGATCCTCTTGTTAAATATTGTGCAGCCAGCATCAGACTGTTGTCAAATCAATGTACATGTAAATAGAATTACTATCTTGTGGGCACAAACATATCAAAACATGGGAACAATTTAATTAAATTGAGGTAATGGATTATGTCGTGTGTGCACAAATAAATAACTTGTGGCCTCAGTATATATATTTTTTATTCTCTATGGCTGTTCCCGGGCTCCGTACTTTAGCACATTTGAAGTGTAGTGATACCTACTTTGTACCTTGCAAATCTTGGCCTTTACGCTAATCTGCGTTGTCCAATTCTTGTGATTAACTGTGGAAACATGATCATGTTTTGCGTTTGTTTTTGTTTTTTCAAATCAGGCATTTGTACTGGAAACAATTCTTCAAAGAATCTGCAAAAATATCAGTTTCTCAGAGAAGAGGCCTCAAGAGACTGTGTGGCAATGCTGCAACACAGGATGTTGCAATTATGAGAAAGTTCAACCAGGGACACTGCCCCATTCTTTCCCCTATAATCCTTACTTCATCATTCCTTCTTTGCAATGCCTATTAGATCCCACTGATTAATTTCCATCTATTAGCCTTGTTTTTTAAAAATGTTATTATTATAATTAGAAAACCACAATTTCTCTATTTCAGCTCCACAATGGCGAGTCACTTTTTTTTGTAGCTTGCTCAACTTCTATAGTGCCACATCCAGCTCCAGCCCTGCTCTCATACCTGTGACACCTCGGCTCTCTTTATCTTCTTTGACTACATCCAAAGTCTCTGAAAGTGCATCCACGTTTCCTTCACTCGCGTCTTTTCCTTGTGTCTTAGTCCCTCCCATCGGGGACACATGGAGAGACGCAAGGAAACAATGCGAGGAGAGAGGAAACGAGGAAATGTGGTTTTAGAGAAATTAGACGTCCTTTCCTCTGAAGTGTCACATGAAGTGACGTCCGTTTCTGAATTCTGATTATGCACTCATTATTTAATAACCCAGAATATGATTATGGCATATAATGTCATATGGCACTGGCATTTTTTTATTAGGCTAAATGTTTTAGGGAAAATATGTAATTCATATCAAACCCGACGCTCAGGAATGATCAGCCTCACATGGGACTGAATGGACATGACGATAATAATAATGACAAATTATCTTTTTTATTTACACTATCCGAAGTGGCTGGTGGATTCTAAATTCTGGCAGCCTCTAGCCTATTTTTTTTTACCAGCCACCATATTGTAATCGTACTTTTGTGTGTAAATAATGTTTGTTTGACGTTTGTCCTGTTTTCATTAAAAGTATTCATTTAACATTTATTCACTTATAGCTATCCATTTCTTAATTATCTCTCCCTCACACATAGACACACACGCACACGCACACGCGCACACACACACACACACACACACACACACAAATTAGCACAGCCTGAGTTAAGTTCTGTTTCGTTGATCTATTTTATGGGTACCAATCTTTGTTGCTAGTTTTGTTAATTGTCTCTTTCATTTTTCACCTTTTATTTCATTTGATAAAACCCTATTTTTGAAAACCCGGCGATGACACCTCATGCCTGCCAGTTCGGTCCTTAAAATAATAGTCCTAAATAATCAATTATTATTATTTTAGAAAGGTAATGCAATGACTATTGGAATGAGTTATAGTAATAATTAGAAAGTGATTACATTTGTCATGTAACTTGGCTATCAGTTCAATACTGGCACATTAATAAAAAAAATTTAAAAAAACAATCACAAAAGCCAATTAGTCCCCACAGATCCCCGTGTTAAAATGCCCAACCTTACAGCAGAAATAAACATGTGAACAGCCTGGTACAAAAAAAGGTGTTTGTCTGTATAACTAATTTCCCCATTCATGACAATTGTTCGTGAGCTGAATTTCTTATAACTCACCAATTAAAATTATTTTAAGGGTTAAATGTATGCATACTTAAGGGTGATGGCGTTTTTAGTGACAGGTGGGTGCCCTAACAGGCTAGCTGTTAACTGCTGATGGCTGGAGACACCCACATTGAACATCACTTTGGCCTTTTAGAAACCTATGGCTGACGTCCAGGTCGAATACAGTCTATAGTTTTTATGTCTTGAATCACATGAGCAAGCCAGACATGGTATAAATCAGTGATAACAAAATCATATTGAAAGGTTTATAACATTTAGGAAATTACAGTCATCAAATTAAACTCTAAGGAGACCAAAAAGAGAAAAGAATATATTATACATTACAAAAAAACATAATACACATCACTCCTGGTGGTTGAGAAAGACTGGTAGAACAAGTCATTTATTTGGTTGTTGTCTCCCTCAACTAAACTTCTGTCTTTATTTCTTTACCAATAAGGAGCATTGGCTAAGATGTGACATAGGTCTGCCCCAAAACTCTTAAATGTCGAAACAGCCAATAGCCATAGTCAAAGTTTTAAGAGCAACAAAGAGAAACAATAGAAGAAAAATTCAACCAATAGCTTCAAATAAGCTGACCAAGTGCAAAAGTACAATTTTTTGCAGTCGAAACAGATGGGTTTTCAGTGTGTGACGGAAGGTGTGAAGACTTATATTAGCTTATATATTGATAAACATTGAGTACCTGAGTGTAACTATTTTAGTACTCGTGTTGTTCACTGTAGCTAACGTTAGCTCAGCTACTGGAAACAGCTGCTCAGCCGGACCATGGATATATTATGAGAACTGACAGGCCAAAGACATGTAGACACAGGCAAACATGGCGACCAACCAAATTCCTACATGAAGCCAGGCTGCAAAAAAATATGTGTCTGCCTGCAACATACCGAGAGAATACACGCAAATATCCTTATTCATTATGTTGCGTTAGATCATTTCTGTGATTAATGGATTGCATTGTTTAAATTGTGTTTATCTTGTGATTATATATTGTGTTCTCCTGTGTAAAATGTAATTATTAAATGAAAGACAGAGAGAGTGAGTGTAGCTGTAATTTAATTTGGCCATTTGTAATTTAACTTTAGCAATGATGTAACTTTAACATTCATGCTGAAAAAAAAAGCTTTTGGAATTTTAAGTGAGAAAAAAAGGAACAGAATTATAGAATGTTGGCTGATGTATTAAATTGATGTCAGAATGATGTCATCATGAGAACTCCACATGCCTACATGCAAAAATGTTTTCTTCTGTAAACATGTCATCCTCAACTTTAACTTTGACATTAGATAATAAAAATGAAAAGACGAAGGAGACAGTGCCTGCTCCACATCAGGTACAGAGGAGTGATGTACTCCTTCCACCCGCTACATGGTAATGGACTTTAATGGAGAGGGATGCTTTGGCAAAGTTGCTAAGTGTATAAATTTAATGAAGACCAAGACGGTGTCTGTAAAGATCCACAGAACGAATGAAGATAACGTCTTTCAAAGTAAGTGGAAACGCTAGAAGCAATCAGGGCTCTTGACCAAATGGAAAATGTTAGGTTTAACAACGTCTCTTGCCTGGCCTTCGAAATGCTGGACAGGAGACTTTGAGATCAAAAGCTTGAGAGCTAAGTATTTCAGCAGAGAGCAGGACTTCATCGGTCCAGAGTGGAGACTACAGTCACCAGAGGAGTACGAGGAGGCAACGTGTGTCAAGCTCCAAGTTTTGCGATGGATTTTTTACTTGGCCAGGAATTTGGATGATGCAGTACATAGATGCCGAGCAGAATAGGATGCTCTTGAGTATGAAGATAGCCATTTACTTGAGCCAAACCATAATCTTTTACTAAACCTAACCAAGTAGTTTTGTTCCCTAAATCTAACAAAGTAGTTTTGTTCCCTTAACCTAACCAAGTAGTTTTGTTCCCTTAACCTAACCAAGTAGTTTTGTTCCCTTAACCTAACCAAGTAGTTTAGTTTCCTTAACCTAACCAAGTAGTTTTGTTCCCTAAATATTGTTTCAGTTTACAATGTTTACCATACAACGATCGCAATCCCTAGGAAATAGGTTTCTCTGGAAATGTAAATGAGATGCAGTTTAGTTGTATGGGAATGTCATTTTGTAGGATACAGGGTTGATATTTCTCGTATCAAGACTTTCCACAGAGTTGTAGGGTGATCTTACAAAGTTTGACCTTATGCTGTTACTTTGGGCTGCTATCCTCATTACACAGGAGATACAGAATCGGATGTAGCTCATAACTCTGACAAATGCACCAGATGTAAACAATCAGAACAGAAACATATCTCCACCAAAAAAAATGGTTTTGTTGTTTTACAATCTCCACAGTTTTTCTCTTGTTGTGTGCTAGTGTGTGTGTACGTGTGTGGGCTATACTTGAGTGTATGAGTGATTTGCTACTCAATTTGAGTTTTAGACTAAGATAACAACATTTTTGTCAAGTGAGCTCATTTTGGCCAGACATTGGGTCTTGGCTTTAAGGTTGAAAATAGAATTATGATATTTTATTAAAGGTTAACAGTAGCACTATCATAACAACAGTAAATCTCTGACTTTGGATTAATACCAATACTTTTTATTTGAAATGTTTTCTTTCTTTTTTTCAACACATTTTGCTTCAAACTAGATACTTTAAAGATAATGGTGGTCTATGTGAGGCCATGGGTTACTGTACAACAATGATAGATTTGGTCTTGAAATAATTTCAACTCACACCTCACATCCATGTGCAGATAAAGTAGAATTGCATTGTGTTATTTTTGGACAGAGCCAGGCTAGCTATTTCGCCATTTCCAGTTTTGTGCTAAGCTAAGCTAACCAACTGCTGGCGGTAGATTCATATTTATCATTTGTGTACGCTCAGGAAGGGAGTGATTAAATGCATTTCCAGAAATCTTGAACCATTCCTGGAAAGGGAATGCATTAGGTCAGTCATGGTCCTCTCAAGTATAGAAGTAGAAACGCTTGTTTGCATCTGTGTGTGGAACTGTCTGTGTTGGTGCATGTTTATGTGTGTTTTTGCATTCTGTGTAAATGTTTTTGTCAGTGTGTCTCTGTGTGTGAGGCGTTGCTAAGTGACAGAAACAAGGCTAAAAACTATTTATACAGGACATTTCCTCTGCAGGGATAGACCCAGTCCCTTAAATCTCCTAGAAGACTTGACATTCTGCTGTAGATACTCATCAAATTGTTCATGTTTAATCTCATATCCTCTGAAACATGTGTTTTATCTCCATTATGTGAAGTACTTTTAGATCAGCACAGAGGCTTGTGGCTTTTTTTTTTGGCCTCTTTTCTGTTTTGTCATCTCCATCTTCAAAGCTCAGCATTTCAACATCTGAGGTTGTAGACAAACACTGAAACATAATGATCACTAAGGTAGGCGGAGGGTAGGTAGGTCTTTTATTTAGCTATTCCTGCGCAGAGTGAGACTCCCACCTACCTCTGTTTTATAGCTTTAATGTATTTTATTTAGGCATGTTGTTTTGTTTGTGAAACAAACAATGGCAACCATAATTGGAAAAACATGGATCTTCTGGGTTGGATGTTCATAATCTATTATCTGTAGCAAATATTCATTAACTGACAAACAAATATTCAAAGACAGAACATTCTTTATATGATGTAGAGAAACAAAAACATATCAGCCTGATTAACATAGACTGATGATAGTTGCAATTATTTTTGACACCATTTATGGGGTCATTAAGAAATGGAGGAATTTTGAAAGACAAAAGCAGACAGGCCTAACAGCTGGCCAAGAGGGAAAAAAAAGAAATGTTTTAGGCCCAAAGGTTAGAAAGTTATAAAATGGAAATGTGTTGCACACATGAGGAGCACAGCTGCGTACCATCCTTCAGTGATCCAATTTCCTTTGATTCCCTTACCCTAACTCTTATCGGGATTAAACACTGATATTTTGGAATGACACCAAGCAGTCCAGATGATGCACACTGGTGGACATTACACTGACGTGGCCTTTCTGTTTCAAACCTGGATCTTCATCGGGCCTGCTGCACACACTCCAAAACAGTCACGTTATACAAACTTACAGTGAGAAAGACAGTAACGCGGGGCATTCAAAGGAGTTGTTCTAATGCATAATTGATACATTTAAGAAAAGGAATCTGAGCTCCGACATTAAACCTCAATCACTATAGGCAGGCTTTGAATGGAAACATCAAAGCAATAAAAACTAGTTTTTAATACAGTGTGTGTAGCATATTGTTTTTTTCTTCTGTTTTGATATGTTTGAAAAAAATAAATAAAACATAGTTAATGAAATTTGGCAGATTTTTTTTTTAAATAGTGGGAGTAGAGCTTTTTTGCTTATCAGTGTGAAGTAAATGCACTTTATAATGGCAATAGAATAATGACATCATTGTCGTTTAGATTGGCTCCCTATAAGCCTCACATTCACCGTGCAATTGCGGAAAACAATATGCAGTGTGACCCGTGCAAAGTTCCTGACTCTTTTCCAATGAAAGTAGCTCGCCTAAAAGGCGCCATCATCGGCATCCAACGCTCATTAGCATATCGGTGACATCATCGCCCGTTAATTTGAATAAAGCTTATTGTTGTATCGGTTGCAGCAAAATGAATGAATTAAAAGAAGAATGAATTACAATATAATATATTTGAATATGTTTCTTGCTTCTTCCCTTAAGGTCTGAATATGTGTCTAAATTTCTTACCACTAGCAGCCTCTGAGGAAAACAGAAAGCGTTCCGGTTGTCTTTGTGACAGCGGCTCCAACAATAATGCCTTTTGGAAACGCTGTCGGGCGGGGGGATAAAAAGTTGTCTATTACCAATTTAATGAATGAATAATGAACAACAATATAATAAATCTTGCGTCACCCTGGGACCCTTTTGAAACACACACAATTTAAGCATTTACACAGAACTCTTATTTAAACATTGAAAGCTTGGTTACAATGCATACATGCTAAACAGAGCAGAAAGGGAAGTCATTATCCAACTAAACTACAAGACTTAACTTTTATGTGTCTCTTGTCCGGGGCTTTTATTTGGATGAGAGGACAAATGACTAATGCCATATAAAATGCAAGCCGCTAAATATGAAGGAACATGTCATCTCTGTCCAAGTGTCATTACTCAATTATTTCTCTTTGAAATGTGTACAGTATTTTTTTTTAACAAACCACTTTGAGCAAGAGAGCTCACTAACGTGGCCAGTCATGTGATGCGCACACATTGCCATACCCATTTTGGGTTTGGAAAGCCATTCTGGAATATTTCTCTCTTAGTTTTCCCATTGCCAACCTCAGGCCTCTGTTACACCTCTTCTTACATGAAAACGGTGGAGTAACTGACCACACCGTCTTCCCACACCACCCACTCGATCTTCCTGGGAGGTAAGCTCAAAGAAAGGACCGGAGAGTGTAATTTCGTCACGAACAAATCCTTCTAAATGATCTTGCGCACTACTTATGTTCCGAAGAGTTACCATTATCAGTAGGTTTCATTTTGTGGGGAAATGTAACTTATGGTTCTGATAACTCAATTCAGGCTTTCTGCAAATATCTACTCTGCAAAAAATGAGCTGCAGTTTCTTTGGCTCCCGCTCGTCCCCACAAAGAGACAGGCCCTGAATGTCTTTCCAGCACTTAACTGTTGCTAGAGCTTGCTTCTGGTGTATCACATCTCCCTCTTGCTCTGCCAAGTGCAGCCGCACAATTCCCCCCCCCCTCTGGTGCTTCTCTGACTCACCAATCCGACTGAACAATGCCCACCATTCAACTCTCAATGGGTGTCTTTAATTGACAGCTGGGATCTATTAATGCTGTAGCCAGTAGCCATGGCTACTCCACAATAAATTGCATACATACATATTCATGAATAAGAACACATTTTAAGCCAGATTTAAGATGGAAACATGGTCGGGCTCTGTCTCATAGTCCTTGGCTGTCCTGAAAAGGCCCTTCAGAGTTGCAGATGTTTCGGTGCTGACTCATTATACCGTCGCCTTTTCCACCCCTGGTCCATGAGTGTTATTTACCTTGAAAGTTATAATTTCCATGATTTGGAAAAATGAGTTGGCTTGCTTTACATCTGGAAATAATTTGTGCTCATCGGGCTTACAGTTTTGTTCTCTCGTCTCTCTTAATGTCAAGTGGAGTGTTTCACACTACGGAGGTGGAGGGGGTGACATTAAAATAAATTGATAGTTATGCAAATCGGAAGCGATTCATGTGATTTTGTTAATGTACAAAATATGCTGTGTGTTTTCAACTCTTGCTTTTAATCAAACTGAAGTGAAGGAAACATGGTTACTGAACCAGCTGTTTGCAACTGGACAAAGTTTGCAGCCGAACATGAGTCATTTCAAAAGAGTATCAACATCACTGTCATCATGAAAAGCCTACACTAAGCAGCGGAGTGTACAGTACAGTAGAGGGCATGTAGCCAAGTGTCTGACGGAGAGGAATCATGTTTAACACTTTGAATGTTCCGCTTTACAGGTTCACTGGGGGGAGCAGTTATTACTTAATGGCAGAGGCACGACAAACGCTTCAACATGGGAGTAAAGCAAAGCAATTCTTTATATGATGTAGAGAAACAAAAACATATCAGCCTGATTAACATAGACTGATGATTGTTGCAATTATTTTATTGCAAAGCAAATAAGCAAACACCACTTTCAAAGGATGCATTACTTGTCATGGCCTAGATGTTTCCCCGACTTCCGGTTTTATTTTGTAGAGTGCTTTCCCCTTGTGTCTTGTTTAGTCTGACTTCCTGTCTCTGTAATCACCCTGCCACCCTTGTCTCGTTACCTGCCCTCTCAGCAGTGTCTCATCTGTCATTAGTGTGTGTGTGTGTGTATTTATTCCTGTCTTGTTTCATTGTTGCTTGTCGGTACGTTCGTCCCATGTCTTTGGTCCCCGTGTTCCATCAGTCCAGCCTGGTTAGTGTTTTCGGTTTTTGCCTGTTTGTAAGCTTTTTTTTTTTTTTTTTTTATAATAAGAAAGCTCTCTTTTTGTTAACTCGTCTTCGGTTATCTGCGTTTGGGTCCTCCTCGTCATCTCACTCCCTGACATTACTAGATTCCAGACCTACATTCGTCTTTACACTCAGTGCTGTATATACCAAAGAACAGCCGCTTTAGGAAAGTAGTTTGCTGCAGGTCAAAAGGTCACTGGCCAATTTGGATAACTGGTTTTCTGTGATTGAACCTTGGCTGGTCCTGTCTTGTATGTACTTGAAACTGACCTGAGACAATTAAGAGGTGGCCCAATAGGAAATGAATCAAGCCGCTTCCATGACTCTCAAAGAAACGTTTCATTTTCTAATACCATACCTAGAATGCCTCGACCACATTTACAGTGACAGCAACTTTAGCTCTTGTTTTAGTTACCTGAGACTAAGATATTATACAGAAGAAGTGGCAGACCATGAGTAATGGACTTCAAATGGATACTCATGTTTCTATGTCTACTGGATGTGCAAGTAACCGATTAACATGAAGACTCCGTGCTGAGCTTTTTTTTTCTGCTTCACTAGTGCACAGAGAACGCACACTAATCAGCAGCAACAGCAATGGCTGCCAAATTTTAGTCACTCCATTTGAATTTTTTTAAACATTTGTAAAGGCAATGCTCACCAATTGCATGGCCTGACTATACATTACATTTTATGTTTCTTATTTCTTAGCCTGCTAGTCATAGAGCTATTTAATGTAACTCTCAAAAGCCCTTTGGACAATTTTTAACAAAGGGGTTTAACAAAAGAGAGCTTTATTTATTAATAATAATAATATAAAAAAAAAAAAACCTTACAACGGGTGACACGGGGATCAATGCCATGGGAGTCCAAGACAAACTAACTAATGAGGAATAAATACGCACAGACACTAATGACAGACGAGACACAGCTGAGAGGGCAGGTAAGATGCAAGGGTGGCAGGGTGATTACAGAGACGGGAAGTCAGACTAAACGAGACGCAAGGGGAAAGAACTTTACAAAATAAAACAGGAAGTGAGGAAAACACAAAGACCATGACAATCAGATCATCAGACGGGTTGCAGGAATTATGCTACATTCTCTAAATCCATTTTATTTGGAGGTAAAACCCACAATGAGTGCACCTGTCATTTTTGTAATGATTGGTAATGGCACACGAAATCTGTGGCACACAACTATAGCAGTACAAGTATGGTTGGTTGAATCCGGATGTTTACGGTGGACCGTTAGCTGATCAATTTACATTCATTTATCTCTTCCAAATCAGTTGGACTAACCTGGGGGTTTATTTAAAACTGACTGCTCGTGTTACTTGCCACACATGACTTATTTATTGAGATGTCAGTAATTAACCTGGTGAGTTTATTGTAATCATGACTGGAAATGATGGTCAACCTCCTGAAAATAAAATCCAAGTTGCAAAAGAATGTAATCATTCTTTTAGTCTGAGGCTAATTAATAATTAATAACTAACTAAATATTTTTTTTATCTAAGGTGTATCAGGAAGATTAGGAGTTCTTTTATTTGTTGACTGGAGAAGTTTATTCATGCTTGCAACTCTCTCTATTCATGACTCTGCAAGAGAAATATGTCCCATCTGCAGCCAGTGCAGAACACTGCTGTCAGCCTGCTCACACTCCCTCAGAGATGAGCCCTTATTACTGCAATCCTTGTTACCCTTCACCGGATGCTTTCTGATTTTGGAAATTATTTCAACACTCCACACAGCCAGATCACTGCAAGAGATCTTAAGGCAGAGCCCTTCTGCCAGACAACTTGGAAAGAACATGATAATACGTACAGCTGTTGCCTCCAGTAACCCGACGTTTTGGAAGAAGCATCGGTGGGACTCTGAGGATGCGGACTCTGAGGGACCTCTTAATTTTCTTGAGATTGTTGCAATCAAACCGCATTCCCAGAATCTCCCTTTTCCACACACCATAATTTTTAAAAGCGGGTTCAATACTCTGGGATATCTGACTACTTTGATATGTACAGAAGTTCTTTGTGGGTTTTTTGCAGCATCTGATTCAAGCTAAAGGTAAATCTTTGCACATAATGGTTGTGTACGGTAGTGATGCAATTCAAATTCAAGGCTGCAGATGTCCCTCATATCTGCCCTGCACACAGCTATAGTATTTTAATCAACGGAAGGGGAGTTATGTTTGGTAAAAGGCTTAAAAACCCATCTTTTTAACAGAGCCTTTGATAGACTTTAACCACCCATTGTTGTTGCCTTGTCTGTCTTTAATGTTTTTATTCGGAGAGTCCTTTAATATTCTGTTCTATCATTTTACTCTGTAGCACTTTGAGTTTTGTTTATTCAAATGAAAAGTGCACTTATAAATAAAATGTATTATTATTATCTTATTTCAGTGCAGACTGCCTTTTCCTGCTGTTTTCAGTATTTAAGATAAGTTAAGCTAACCAGCTGCTAGCCTCATATATAGTGTACAAACATAAGTGGTGTAATTCTTCTCATCTAACTCTCGGCAAGAAAGCAAATAAGGTTATTTTCCCAAATGTCAAACTATTCCCTTAAGTGTTTACTCACATTATTTAGTATTGGTATGTGAGTGCTGAGCATTTCCAGCTCACATTTTGTTTGAATTTGCTGATGAAATTGCCAACTGAGTGATTCTGAACTAAAGTCAGAACTAGTGTTCAAATGGCAAAAAAAAAAAAACACTTCACCAAAATACTACATTTCCTTATTCAACCTCATTTGCATGTAACTCCAATCATGACAGGACCTTTCTGTTGTCTGCTCCACACTGAGCATAAACACAGAGCCCTGAGTATCCATGTTATTCCCACAGTTCAGTGAAAAAGCTATGATTTCTTGACCGTAATGCAGTGCAGAAACATGTCACTTATTAGCTTTCACACTGTTTTAAAGTCAGTGCTGTCAATTGCTTGAGTTCAAGCAGGATACAGTAAGCCATGTATGACATACTATACTGAAACTACTTTTTAGTACTTAAGTATGGGTTATGCAACGAGTTGTCCAAACTAAACGACAAAATACATCTTGCGCAATTGACCTACCAATGCCCCAAATTGGTACAATGAAAATTATTGCTCAGTCATTTGTCAGCAAAATAAAATAGTTGTCTGCTATGGTTAAGGTTTGGTTAGCTTTAGTCACAAAAAGGACTCGGTTAGGAAACAATTGTGGTTGTGGTTAAAAGAAACCAATGAATGTTGGTAGGAAACACTAATTGAGCCATGGTCTTCTATCTCAAAGTATGTTGTTTTCCCTCGTTTCCACGCAGATGCAGATTCATAATTCCTGCAGCTGCTGGATGCTGTCGTTTGACTGACGCCTCAGACCAATTTGACTGACGCTGAAATCAGAACTAGGATTCCCACTTCCTTTGTCCATCTATGTCACTTTCACACTCATCATAGTTGACACAAAAACACAAAGGGTAAAAGAGACACATGACACTGTAACATACCCCATGTGTGCCGCAACTCTGGAGCTGTCTTTATAGTAAGCCTTTGTAATTTGGTCCCAAAAGCTTTTGCATTGGGAAAAAATGCATTGATGGTGAGCAGTGCCCAGCTGGATGTGTGAAAGGAAACTTAACCAGCATAAAACAGGGGATTCCCATTAAACAGTTGGCTTACAGTCCCTGTTAGAGAACACACAAAAAGCCTTTAAATATACAGTGAAATTGGCATCTCTGTTTCTTTCGACAGACTTGGTTTACTTTTAAGAACGATAAAGGATTAAAGAAAATCAGTGACCACAACGTTACCACCAGTTAATTCTGAAACATACAAAAAAGTATACTGGCAGCACTTAAGTCAGTTTTAAGTGCATACAAGACAGGACCAGCTAAGGTTCAATCACTGAAAAGCACTTATTTAAATTGGACAGTGACCTTTTGACCTGCAGCAAATAACTTCCCTGAAGCGGCTGTTCTTTGCATACCTTGTGTGATGGTTTGGCTCTTTTGCGCTGGTTTTTGGAGTCGTCGGGGGGGGGGGGGGGGGGGGGGGGGGGGG
>CALSCE010010700.1:12704303-12764947 GCA_943593645.1 Bovichtus variegatus | reverse complement strand
GGGGTGATGGGACATTTTGTTGCTGTTATGGCTTCATCACAGCCCTGTACTGCAAGAGGGCTTTGTCCCGCTTTGAAAAAATCAGGCAAGAGAAGGAGACTCCAAAACCACATATCAATGTCTGATCAAGAGAAAAAGATGTTGATGAAATAATTAAGAGAGCTTTTTTTTTATTAAAGGGGTTATAGTCACCATCAGTGCCAGTGCCAGTGTGTGTGTGTGTGTGTGTGTGTGTGTGTGTGTGTGTGTGTGTGTGTGTGTGTGTGTGTGTGTGTGTGTGTGTGTGTGTGTGTGTGTGTGTGTGTGTGTGTGTGTGTGTGTGTGTGTGTGTGTGTGTGTGTGTGTGTGTGTGTGTGTGTGTGTGTGTGTGTGTGTGTGTGTGTGGTCGATAAAACCAGATTGCCAAAGGTTTCCTGTACGCAGAGCACCCAGACAGTCATAGAGGGAATGTTCTTTCTGATCTACTTTTGCATTCCCTTGCAATAACTTTTAAATACCCTCAATATAGTTTATAGCTGTGACACGTTTTGAATTGGTGTAACACTAACATACATGCGTGGGTTAAATGTGTGCACTGTGCAGTGAATTGCCATGGTTGTGCTGGCTGAGCATTGTACTGAATATATACTGTATTTCTGATCTTATATTAACACATCTGCTCCGTCTCATAGAAGTGTTGCTTGATGATGATTCTTTTTTGGCTAATGTTAATAGGAGCAGTAAAGTCACAGTACAGCTCCTGTAGCCATATTCATGGCATCATAGATTCAACCACAAATGCATCTGGAGTCCGAGCATTAACTTCACTGTCACAGCTCGGCCTTTTGAAGTGAGGAGTAATGAGCATTACATGCATAATGTAAAGTGTCACATCATGTCTCCTTTCTGAAGTGGATATGCAACCATATGAAGAATATTTCAAGGGAACGCAAAACTTAAACTGTGTAACAAAACTGTCGGTCTCTCTCTCTCTCTGTGTGTCTGTCTGTCTATCTGTCTGTCTGTGTGAATGATTCCCATATTTTCTTTATCCACTAATAGTGTTTGACATCTTATCTTTGTTTATGTCTGTTACAAAGTGTAAACAATGTTTGCATACAGCTGTTATTATAATTAATATAATTTTTTTTTATACATTTATAATTTAAACCATAATTCATTGTATGTTCACGCATTTAACTCTTTGATAGTAGACGAAGCCTACAGGATGTGCTGATAAACATGCATAACAAGTACAAGAAGAGGTTATTTTCAATTCTGACCAATTTCTATTCCAAAATAAAACATACTTTATTGAGAAATATCACTTGTAGGAAAATAATTACCACTAACACAACACAGCAGTCTGATACCAGATGGAATTATAGTTTATTTCCTCTTAAATTGACAGTAAACCTTAAAGGAACGGTGATGCACGTACATGTAAACCTGTTGATCGTGTGCTGTCCCGGATGTTTTCACACACTAGATGTTTGCACTGGGTGCTGTCCAAGATAAAAATGGGTGGAATTTAATTCAAACACACACTGGAAGATAACTGCAGGAACTGATTGTGATGAAGCCAAACGTTTGTTGTAGTTTTTCTCCTGGAATTCAAAGACTGTTTGAAGTTCTTGATGTTTTAGGGGGATTTCCACTCATCTGGCAATTTACATCATGACCAGCAATCTAAAAATGTCATATTTACGTTGGTCTATAAATGCTGTCATGCAAACTGTTTGGTTTTCAAAGTTCCATATAGTGGCTTATTTCTTTGTGAGATCATGTGAGTGCAATTGGTTCAACATTTAATAATTTAATACAACTAAAAGTTAATAATGAGAAAGGTTATAGTTGGCCTCCAGGTATTATTCTGTACAGCTGAGCATGTTTGACACACATATTATACATATACACTTATACATGAGTCAAACATCAAAAACATATAAACGTGACAGTTGTTTACATAGGTTTATGATTTATTGCAAATATTACACATTAAACAAGTTCCTTTCAATGCACCTCCATAACACTTGTAAAGTTATGTTTACATTCCGTGTCTCACCAAAATGCATTGTGGGAATCCTTGAGGTCTACCAAACGTGTTGAATGCATCTCCTTTCTCATAAAACCTTTGCAAAAGAAATGTAACTGTTTACATCCATCTTTTATTGTTACGTGCAGTTTTCTTTTTCACAGCCTTTTCCAGCGTATTGTATGCTTCTTTGTGTTTTACTGCCTTGTAAAGCACTGCCTTGTGAGAGCTTTGCTCCATAGCACTACTAGTGGTAAAATAAACTATACAGGGTACCTTTTAAATCATACGTCTGTACCTTATGTACGGTAAAAAAGACAACACTGTGGTGAACTGGGGAGATTTTTCCTTTACTGCCTAAACAGGAAAACAAGACCGTTGCCTTAGCTGAGAAGTCAACAATTAAATTAAAGTTTCAAAGAATGCCGAAGGTTACTTCAGTGAGCGGGACGCTGCCCTGAAAACCAGCTCAGCCTTTATTGTGACTGAATAAAAATAACTACTATACAGATTCACTCACCAGAATGTAATAAACTGTAACAAAAATGTAAAACGTTGAAAAAAAACCCTCTGTGTGACTAATCCCTTCCAAAGACTGCGTTCATGTTTATATAGTCTACAGGAAGATGATAGGGCCTGGTGGTTGAGCAAACAAGAAAATTGGGCTGCTGGACGGGTCACATGGCTCAAATCAACTTTTTGTAGGGCGAAAGGAAATGGGAGAAAATCCTTTTGTTTATGAGAGTAGAATGAGATAACTAAATGAACAAAGACAGCTCTTCATAATTCAGCCATTTTGAGTTCCACATTCAATTGGATTCTTTCAAATTTGCCCTTATCGGATTCTGAGAGCATATTTCTGCCACAATCGATGGGGACTTTCCTTCGTGATGTCCATCCTTACTCGTTCCAACTCTGTTTTCACATCACATTACTGTAATTGTAATTATCTCGACACATAAAAACAAGCAGAACTTTGTCTTCCAAATTGTAATCCCATGTGCAAATGTGTGGCTTCATCTATGGAATCTGATTACTCTCTGAGGAAAAAAGGTTGAGCCACCCAGTGTGCAAATAGCACTATATTCTACCACTTAGTACCCTTGAACCAACATTGCATGGATCATTAACAGAGATAAACATAACATTACACATTAGAACACCTGCCAATGGTTTTCCCCACAAGATATGAATGTCGGTATTAATAAAGAGGTGTCATATGTCAGTTAGTTGCTCCAATGCATCACCACACTCTCCTATAACATAAGATCCATGACATGTGACTGAGGACTTAAGCCCAACTGGCCTTTACATAACCTCATGATCACTGCACACTCGAATACTGTCAGAGAAAGAAAATGCCCAAAATAATTGCTTCCAAAGTGATTGATTTACCATTAATTAGCCATTTTCCTAACATGAATGCAAATCAATACCAGTTACAATGTATTTAACACCTCTGTCAAAAAGGCCAAGGGGGGCAAAGTGCATTGCCAGACCTTTCGAAGCGGAGTGAAGGAAGGCGGAGGGGAGGCTTGTCTCCCTGCCTTTCTTCCTCCTGGTTAACTAGACATGTGATATTAGCATTACTGTCTGCTACTTAGTTTGCCCTCCAGTCAGTCTGGTCTGCCTTCAGAGGAAATACTGCCTGCAGCTACACTGTCAACACCAAGGTAAGTCATATTTACATACATTGATTCCCTTATTAAAAAAAAGTTGTTATTGCTTACATGTGATTGTATCTCAGAGATGTTACTGTGCTTTTAATCCCGTTTCTTTTCCCGTGCTTCCTTTTTGAGATGTGTGCTACTTAAACTGTCAGTGTGCGACAGTGGGCTCATCACACATTGGACCAAACTAATGTCTGAAAGTGTTCCAACGTCTTAATTAGAAACACAATATATGCATTTAGTATTTTTTTAAGAAAATTCCAAATGGCTTTTGTCAACTTTCCTAAATCTACTGAAATGTAGCCAAGAATATCACATTTAAAACTCCATATAAAAGTATGTAACGTGGTTAGGGTTGGAAAAAGTAAAAAATGTGTCCATTGTCTTTATCTACAGTGTTCTGTTGCTGGTAAAACTATTCCAAGTGTGTGTCTCCGCACCAAGCCTAACCTTCCTTTTGCAAACACAAGGAATTCTTCCAAATGTGCACCTGTTGATTTGTGTGCATTCTAATGTAATTTAATACAGGAAACCCTTTGTAGACAACAGGCTACGATTTCACTGGCTAAGGAATAAAGACAAAAATACCGAAAGGAATATAATCAAAACAATGTAAGTGTTTTAAGGGAACCTTATGAAAACATGCAGAGTAAGATACCAAGTTGCTCACACCCGCTAAGCAAATACATGTAGAGCTTTTGTATATGGCTTGGCTATTCAAGTGTAAGAATTGCACTGTGGAAAAGTTGGAAGTGCTATTTCATATAGCTGGACGAGTACAATGTCCTACTCAGAGTCTACCATTTAGATGGGACTTGTTTCTCTGTTAAACTTGCATAAGCAGAAATTAGATTAGGCCATCCAGTTGTTGAGCTTTTTTTTTTTACATGGCCTGTGGTAAACAAGTCAATTATGTGATGTTCTTGAGCATTATTAGTGATTACAAAGAGTGTTAAAGTGCATTCGGGTGGTCGTGTGTCTACATGTGGGCATCTCTCTGTCACACATCCTCTGAAACAGTGAAGCTGGACCATGTGAAATCATTTGGGCCGGCTCCATTTAACAGAGACCTGATTGAACTCCCTCAGCAATGTGATGGTTAAACCGTGCCAGACCTTCATGCTTCCTTGAGCAATTTTAATAGGAATGAACAGAGCTAAGGTTAGGGTTAGCCCTCAAGCGCTGTATCAAGTTCTCTTTATACATCCACGGTTTTGAAGCCCTGAGTTTGGCATTTTGGCTGTTGCCATTTTGTTTTTTTGGAGCCAGAAGTGATCAAATTTGGAAAAGAGGGCAGGTTCAGGTACTGGTAGTATAGCAAATGCTAAATTACTACTTGAAGCTAGCGCTATCTAGTTTGCTTAGCAAGTTGCATCCGTAATTCATGTTAACTGTGATATTAATTGGGATGCTAATTTTGGCCACCCGAAAAATTGGCACTCTGTTACTCCTGTCAGCAGAAATTAGATTAGGCCATCCAGTTATTGAGCTTTTTTTTTACATGGCCTGTGGTAAACAAGTCAATTATGTGATGTTCTTGAGCATTATTGGTTATTACAAACAGTGTTAAAGTGCATTCAGGTGGTCGTGTGAGGAGATGTGTGTACATGTGTGCATCTCTCTGTCACACATTCTCTGAAACAGTGAAGCTGGGCCAGATGAAATCATTTGGGCCGGCTCCATTTAACAGAGACTTGATTGAACTCCCTCAGCAATGTGATGGTTAAACCGTGCCAAACCTTCCCAGATCACAGGACTGATGCATGTGGCAGAGAAGTTTTAAGAACCTAATCTAGACCAATGCTCCAAATCACTGACCCAAGATCTATACTATTGTTCTGGTCTGTTTTGTTTGGAGAAAACAGCAGCCTAAAAGACTGACAGGAGTTTTCTTGAAAAAGTAAGATTTAGTCATTGGCTTTTAATGACAGCTTGAGAATGACTTGCAAACATACGAAAGCTATTTAATTCCGACCGTAATAAAAGGTACAAGGAAATACACGGTCTCCACTAAAAAACCACAGCATGGGTCGTTTATTTAAATGGTTAATATTACTTATATATTAGTTGTTTTGCTGACAAGCTACCTTCTGCAATCGTGCGTGTAATTAACTTTTTGCGTGGATTTTGTCCCCCGTCTCTCACAGTGTAGTCGCATTAGGAAAGCTTTCAATTGACATTCTATCATGGACTGTTTAGAAGAAGTAGACATAGTCACCGTGACGTACCACATTGGTTTGTGGACTACAGTTTTGAACAAGCCCCCAGGAAGAGCACCGGGCTTTGAAGCCAATTTGACATTGGTTTGTCATTACCTTCCAAAACAAGTCATGAGAGACATTTTCTGCTCTGACACGCCTATTGTCAGGACCACTCTTTCCAAAACTACAAAAAAGAGTCACACAACTTTTTTGGTAATCTGCCATTTCTTTGGTTGAGCTTTAAGGTGTAAGTTTAGGAAACTAACACCAGGTCCCCAGGAAAAGTGTCAGGCTTTGAAGCCAATTTGACATAATGGTTAAACTGTGTGATTGCAACCTCAGAGTGCGTCACGTGGTGCCATTGGGCCCAAAAATACTTTTTCCCATAGACTAACATTGGAAAAGAGACATCTGTAATTACTTGTCTCACTATCATAATTTGATCTGTTTGGTCCAATTACGTTTGGAAAGCCTAGAAGAGCTGTATTAATGAATTCAAGTTAGAGAAAGTAGCCAGCTCTGCCGGTGGAAGTATCTAGTGCGGTTGCTCTATGGGGCCTATAGATGCAGAATATCACTGAACTGTTTTGGCTTCATGTTCCCTTGAGCAATTTTAATAGGAATGAACAGGACTAGGGTTAGGGTTAGCCCTCTAGCGCTGTATCAAGTTCTCTTTATATAGCCACGATTTTGAAGCCCTGAGTTTGGCATTTTGGCTGTCGCCATCTTGTTTTTTCGATGCCAGAAGAGATCATATTTGGAAAAGAGGGTGGTGGCCTGGCAGGTTAGCCTAGCAAATGCAAAATGCAAACGGACACAGCAGTTTAAGTGTACACAGTGCCATGGATACGCATTGCTACACCCTTTATTCTGATTGAAAAGTACAACCGAACACTGAACAAGACATTTTTAGGCGACCAACAACACCGTCAATCACAAACTAGCCATGCCCTAAAGCATACCCTGCTTTATCATCAATTTTATTCTAAATAGGACTGTAATTTACAAAATGACATTACATTTTGCTGACGCTTTTGTCCAAAGCGACTTACAATTAGTGCAAACATGAGGATACAACTCCGAACAGCAAAATGAACATCGAGCTGTATTGAAGAAGACTTGAAACTTGCGATTGAGAGCATAAACTCACCAGGAAAATGTTTACTAAAGGTAATAAATCAAGTGCGAAAAAGGGTCATTTTCTCATAGATTTCTATACAATCTGACTTCTTTTTGCAACCAGTGGAGTTGTTCCCGGCTGGTTATTAGAAATAATTCAGGTTTAACGGTCTTCTGCTTCACTTTTTAGACCAGGAGAAAAGTGCAAAAGAAACTGAACTTATCCTTATTTTTACAGTGTTATTTTTTCAACAGAATTAAACAGAGAGGAAGAAGCAATGGCTGTTGACAGGGCCTTTTTTGACTAGTAATATTTGATTAAGTGTTGGTAAATTGTCTTTCTGCAATGTTCAACGTTCAGTGAAACATGTGTATCAAATGAATTCCCACATCTCTTGATGAGTGCTGTACATCCACATGCAAATGTTATTCAGGAAATGTACTTTTAAACATTTGTCACATGGATTTGTACCGTAAACATGACACAACTATCCCAGACCAGCTGATGATGATGGTTGACAGTGCAACACTGATTGATTATTTGGGGGGAAAAAATGCAAGTGACCTAATGTTTTCGTGTTTTCACTGCAGTTCATATTAGGACTCATGCAAGCTCCTCCTCATGTTGCTTACACATTTCTTAACACTATTAATGTTGACTGAAATCTTAATAGCTTTTTCCATTTGCAAACTATTTATTTTGGGGTTTTTTTTATTGCCCAAATGCAGCCCTGCACCAGACCGCCTGCCAGCTCACAGGCATCAGCTTCACAATTATGCCTGGCACCACCGCTGGCAAGAAGCTGGACCTCTCCAAGCTCACAGACGAGGAGGCCAAACATGTTTGGGAAGTCGTCCAGCGAGATTTTGACCTGAGGAAGAAGGAGGAGGACAGACTTGGGTATGTTAAAAAGATCACATATATCTGTTTTAAACAAACCCACAGAAGCCACCGCTTTGATGGTTATGGCTTCAGGATTATCCTTACTATTAGAGAGTAATGTCATACTGCAATCATGTTTTATCTAACTGACTTCTTTGGGGATTGGAAGTTCTAAAACAGGTAACTAATAGTAAGTAGTCTGTCTTTAAATTTAAGATAAATGTGTCTGTGAGCAGATTCGCTCACACAGGGAAACTGCAGATGGAGAAATTAGACCAGGGAGCGTTCTTTGAGAGTGTGAAACAGTTTATTAGAGGCGGCTCGGTCTTTCTCTCCGTTTCCGTCTCGGTCTCGGTCTCGGTCTCTGCCTTCGGCTCAGTCTCGGTCTCGGTCTCGGTCTCTGCCTTCGGCTCAGTCTCTCCACCATGAACCCAGCCTACTGCAAGACAGAACCAGGTCATCAGCGTGCTTTTATTGTGCGACTGATTACCTGATTCCATCCAGCTGCCTGGCCTCCAGCTGAGCCACTCCCATCTCCTCCCCAGCAGCCAACCCAGCCTCCACATCCCACTGCCACATACTCCCACCGCCCGACTCAGGCCGGGAGCCCACTGGCCGCAAGCTGACTCCCCCCCCACTCCGCCGAACGCGAGAGAAAGTCAGCCACAACCATCTGATTACCCGGCCTGTGGATCACCTTGAAGTTAAACGGCTGTAACGCCAGATACCAACGAGTGATCCGGGCATTGGCATCCTTCATGCGGTGGAGCCACTGGAGCGGGGCATGGTCCGACCAGAGGGTGAAAGAGCGTCCCAGGAGATAATAACGCAGGGCGCCGACCGCCCACCGTATGGCGAGGCACTCTTTTTCCACCGTACTGTAGTTCACCTCCCGCTGAGCCAGCTTCCGGCTAATGTACAGTACGGGGCGGTCGACCCCCTCCACCTCCTGGGACAAAACGGCCCCCAGCCTGCTGTTCCAGGCGTCGGTCTGTAAAACAAACGGGAGAGCAAAGTTAGGGGAAAACAGGAGTGGCTCCCCACAGAGAGCTTGCTTTACCCTCTCAAATGCCCGCTGACACTGCTCCGTCCACTGGACCGGATCTGAGGCACCCTTTCGGGTCAGGTCGGTCAGGGGGCTGGTGAGATCTGAAAACCCCGGAATGAACCACCGCCCCCACCTGCTGCATATGCTGCTCCCACGTCTCGCTGTGGATGATGACGTCATCCAGGTAGGCAGCAGCATATGCCGAGTGTGGTCGCAGCACCCGGTCCATGAGCCGCTGGAAGGTGGCGGGGGCTCCAAATAACCCGAACGGAAGCGTCACGAATTGGTACAAGCCGTACGGTGTGGAGAAAGCCGTTTTTTCCTTAGACTCTGGAGACAGGGGAATCTGCCAGTAGCCCTTGGTCAAATCCAGTGTCGTATAAAAATGAGCCGTGCCTAGCCGATCCAGGAGTTCGTCAACCCGGGGCATCGGGTAAGCATCGAATTTGGACACCTCATTCACCCTGCGATAGTCCACACAGAACCGTACTGACCCATCGGCCTTGCGCACCAGAACGACGGGACAGCACCAGTCACTGTTGGACTCTTCTATTACGCCCATCTCCAGCATAGCCTGAAGCTCTGCCTGAACAATTTTCCTTTTGTGTTCAGGCAGTCAATAGGGGCGTGAGCGCACCGTCACGCCCGGGGGCGTCTCTATGTGGTGGTGTGCGAGCGTGGTGCGCCCGGGCAGGGGGGAGAACACATCGGCAAACAGCCTTTGCAACGCGGCAACGTCTGCCCTCTGACTCGGTGAAAGATGGTTGTCACAAGGGACCGGGGCTGATTTGTCCGTCTTTTCTACCTCCGGTCCCAACTCATCTTTCTCCATCACCGTAGTAGCCAGAGAGGCAGAAGCCACCTCCCTCCATTCTTTTAGGAGATTGAGGTGGTAAATCTGTGCCGCTCCCCCCTGTCCGAACGCGCCACCTCGTAATTGACGTCCCCTACTCGCCGTGTGACCACAAAGGGCCCTTGCCACTTTGCGAGTAATTTGGAGCTGGTGGTCGGGAGCAATACAAGCACTTTATCTCCCGGTGTAAATTGACGCAGTCGCGACCCTCTGTTATACAGGCGCTGCTGACGCTCCTGAGCCTGGAGCAAATTCTCCCATGATAGCTGACCCAGTGAATGGAGTTTTGCTCTCAGGTCCAGCACGTACTGAATTTCGCTTTTGCTGGTGCTTGGACCCTCCTGCCTGTTTTCTTTTAGCAGGTCCAACACCCCCCGTGGCTTCCTGCCAAACAATAATTCAAAGGGAGAAAATCCCTCGGAGGCCTGGGGAACCTCCCGCACTGCGAACAACAGAGGGTCTAACCATTTATCCCAATTACGGCTGTCCTCGTGAACGAACTTACGCACCATGTTCTTAAGCGTTTTGTTAAACCGCTCCACCAGCCCGTCTGTCTGTGGGTGATAGACACTAGTCCGGATGGAGCGGACGCCCAGTAGCGCATACAGTTCGCGTAACGTGCGTGACATAAAGGACGTGCCCTGGTCAGTTAAGATCTCTTTCGGGATCCCAACTCGGGAGATCACGTGAAACAGTGCCTGCGCCACGCTCTTAGCCGGCACTGCTTCGGGATATCGGGTTGCGTAATCCACGAGAACTAACACAAAGCGATATCCCCGTGCACTCCGGTCTAATGGCCCGATGAGGTGCATGCCAATTCTTTCGAATGGTACCTCAATCAATGTTAACGGGCGCAACGGCGCTTTTGGGGTGGCCGGCGGGTTAACCAGCTGACATTCGCTGCAGGACGCACACCACCGCTTCACGTCCGCGCGGATGCCCGGCCAATAAAATCGGCCCATGATCCGGTTCAGTGTCTTTTCATACCCTAGGTGACCGGACATGGGGTTGTGATGAGCCGCCTGGAAAATCATTTCCTGACAGCTGCTCGGCACCAACAACTGGGTGTTTTCCTCCCCCGTTTGTGTATCGCGGCTCACCCGGTATAACCTGTCCCTAATCACCATGAAGTGCGGGTGAGTGAGTGGTGCGTTCGGGTGCAGTGGGGAACCATCGATACTTACAACCTGGTCGAAAGCATGACGGAGGGTTTCATCCCGGGACTGTTCGAGGGGGAAGTCCTCCACTGGACGCACAGGGTTGGACAGGGAAGCCTCATCCCGAGCCTCCCCCTCGAAGGGCCCCGCCTCCTCCGAGTCCCCACTCAACACCTCACACAACTCACATGCCCCCACTGCACGGGAACGCACCCCCTTAGCCTTCCCCACTAGCCTATGGAACCCCGGCCAATTCGTTCCCAGAATTAGGGGGTGCGTAAGGCGAGTGCTAACTCCAGCCTTAACCCTATGTTTTTTCCCCTTGAATGAAATGATAATAGTCACCACCGGGTACTCGTGAATATCACCATGCACACACCTCACCCTCACCCACGATGCCTCCACCAATGCCCCGGGCCGAACCAAGCGCTGCTGGATCATGGTTTGAGTACAACCAGTGTCCAACAGAGCCTGGTGTATACCCCCTGTATACATACCGGTACGCGGTATGTCCCCTCCGGACCGGGGGAGGAGTCTGGTGGTCCCGCAACCCGGACCAACTGTCCGACCTCCATGAGTGGGCACTCACGCCGGAAGTGGCCGGGTCGCCCGCACCGCCAGCAATCCTGCCCCGGCGTTTGAGGACCCCCCCTGGGTGCCCGAGGACCAGACCCGTCGACTGGGCCCTGTGGAGAGACAGGAGAGACATTCGGGGGGTTGGCTGCGCCGTGGAAGCGCAGGGGGCCTACAGACGCTGCCCCCGCCGGGAGCCTCCTCCTCGGGGCTAGGGTCGGCCGGCCCGCTGGGACGCTCGGTACCTCAGCTCCCTCCCTCACGCTCCGCCGGGGCAGGGAGAGATGGTCCTCCGCGAGGACGACGGCAGCCTCTAGGCTGGTGGGTCGGTGGCACTGGACCCAATTTGCCGTGGAGGAGGGCAACCCGGCGACAAACTGCTCCAGCACCACCTTCTCTGCGACGTCCTTCGCGGAGTTGGTGTCTGGCTGAAGCCAGCGCCTCATCGCCTCGGAGAGCTGCTGCGCGTAGGAGAAGGGCCGGCCGGCGTCCTCGAAGGGGAGCCCCCTGAACCGGCGGCGGTGTCCCTCCGGCGTGCCCCCCAGCCGGTCCAGGATGGCCCTCCTCAGCTGGTCATAAGTCTGGCGAGAGGACGCCGGCAGACTGTGGGCCGCCAGCTGTGCCCCCCCAGACAGCAGGGGTAGCAGCCGCAACCCCCACTCCACCCTCGGCCACCCGCACGCCGCCGCCGTGCCCTCGAAGATGTCCAGGTACGCCTCCGGGTCATCCTTGGCGGTCATCCTCAGCATGGCGACGTGCGGCGTTCGGGCGGGGCTTGTAGCAAACTCCCCCTCCCGAGTGGCCGGTCGCTGCAGCAGCTCCCGCAGGAGAGCACGGTCCTCGCGCTGAGCCACCACGATCTCTGTGAGAGCCTGGCTCTGCTGCCGCTGTAGGGCGGCCGTGCCCTCCTGCATCGCGGCGAGGAGCTGGAGTGCCTGCCCCAGCGGACTCTGTGGCACTTCTCCCTCGGACATGTCCCTGTTCAGGCGCCAATATGTGAGCAGATTCGCTCACACAGGGAAACTGCAGATGGAGAAATTAGACCAGGGAGCGTTCTTTGAGATCGTGAAACAGTTTATTAGAGGCGGCTCGGTCTTTCTGTCCGCCTCCGTCTCCGTCTCCGTCTCCGTCTCCGTCTCCGTCTCCGTCTCTGCCTTCGGCTCAGTCTCTCCACCATGAACCCAGCCTACTGCAAGACAGAACCAGGTCATCGGCGTGCTTTTATTGTGCGACTGGTTACCTGATTCCATCCAGCTGCCTGGCCTCCAGCTGAGCCACTCCCATCTCCTCCCCAGCAGCCAACCCTGCCTCCACATCCCACTGCCACAGTGTCGTTGTCGCCGGCTGTGCTAATTCTGGTCCTTTAATCCCTCTTTATGTGGATTCAGGATTATAAATAAAATATTAGTATATGTTACATTTTCTTTTTTAAAGTCAAAAAATGTGTGCAGTTGTGTTTTTTAATCGTGTATTTCCTCCTCCAAATTTTAGCATGCTTGCATGCTTAAAATTAAAATGATTAATCTGGTAAACATTATACACAGCATGTGAACATTCCCATTGCATGCAGTTTTTGATCATTTTGGTTGTGTTAATGCATGTGGTATACATTTTGGCGAGAATGTGAGGTTGCTGTTGTTTTTCATTTTTATTTTACAGCTGTAATAAATCTATAATAACCTGTATCGCCAAAATACAGACTCAGAGCTTTAAGGACAAAAATGTCCTTGTTGAAAACCGCAATTTCTGATCCCACGGCCATTGCAGCATAAAATCATGTATTCTATTATATCAGGCTTTCAATCTTCAAAATTGTAGTTTTTACTATTTTCCACCAGATTGAGCCATTTTCTCATGATTGTCCCCAAAGGGCAAATACATGCTATTCTCCTAGTTTCCACAAGGGGCATTGCTGCTGTATTATTGAGCACTGCAGTGTTTGATGCAATGCATCTAATTATTGACATATCCCAGACTGTGAAAATCCCCTAGTATTTAGTGATCAGAAAATAATTCAATCTTTGTTAGTTTTAAAAAAACAAACAACAACAGTGGCATTATGTAAACAAATAGACATTTAAAGAGTTAAAAGTCTGAATGCATATTTGGTAGTTATGACAAGGCTTGATGTGAGATTTAACTCAGTGGAAGTGAATATAATATTAATTTATCATTTGTAATTTATGGCAGTTTTTTGACTATAAGGACATGAGAGCAACTATTAAAAGTAAAACACGAAGGTTAAGTATTTAACTGTTTTTTATTCATAGTGTTGCTTTTAGACTTACACGACAGCCCCTGCTCACCAGTGGTTCATCTTAACTCACCTTGCTTGTGACGTCACTGTTGGGTGTGGTTACACAGGCTCAACAAAGCACACCAAATGAACATTTCAGCCTTAAAGAGGCGAGGCATTCACATTTCACGGTGAGCCAGTAATCACATGTCCTGTCTTCAAAGCCTTATCGGCTGTTTTTCTTTTATTGATAAATAATGGCTGATCTTGTGCGATTTAAATGTAGTATAACTGAGCAGAAATAACATACTTTAGTCTATTCCTGAAGGCTGGACTAACTTTGTTGAGCTTTACGTCTCCCAACAGATGATTCAGTCATTTGCTCCTGACTCGCTGAGTTACTGCTCTTGTCTCCTTGGCAATAGTGACTGATGGATGGTTTAGATATCAGGCTGTGGGAGGAAGAGGTTTAGAGGGAATTTCCTCCTGTGCTTGGATGTGGGATGACCTCTGCACAGCAGCAGCAGTAGTCCTCTAGCATAATTATGACAGTAGAGATTGTCCAAAAAAGGAAGAAAATGTGCAGTGGCAAGTTGTTAAAGCAAGATTTACATCTGCTTTGTGAATCTCATAGACTGTATATAAGAAGTGGACCTAGTCACTGTGACGTCACCCATTGGTTCATGAGCTACCGTTTTGAAGCCATCTTGGCGTTTTTGCAGCTAGAAGTGACCCGAGAACGTTCATGAACTGACAACACACTGTGAAAGGGTTAAAGTTCTAAGACAACACCGTGGCAGCGACCTGTCACGGCCGTGCCCTAAAAGCATAGACTGCTTTATGGCCCATTTTACTCTAAATGGGACCATCGTTTACAAAATGAACATCGTGCTGTATGGAAGCAGTCTTGAAACTAGTAATTGAGAACATAAACTCATGAGGAAAATGTTTACTGAGGTAGTAAAAAAAAGTGATTTTCTCATAATCGTCTTTATAATTGGAATTATTTTTGCAACCAGAGGAGTTGTGTCCTGCTGATCATTAGGAAGAATACAGGTTTAAGGCACTTCCACTTTGGCTTCACTTTTCTGACCCTGAGGGTGCCCCTTAGCGTATCTCTAATCTCATCTACAGCTTTGTATGCATGAAGTTACAGAACTACAATACTGGGGATGTATAAAAGATAACTTAAAAGATTTTTATACGCAGTATTTTTTATATAAAACTTGCATCAGCACATGATTAAACAACTGCAAGACCCTGAGGCAAAGATGAGCTGTGGGCTCCCATTGACACCCCTCAACATATCCCCCACACTCTGATCCATGGAAGCTCCTTGAAAACCTGGAATACCTGCCCATGTTGCCTGTGTATCAGTTAGTTTGATAAAACACATTACTTATTTAGGATAAACACAGCAAAATATAGACTGAAATAATGAAGTTCTTAAAACTAGATTTTGACACAGGGTTTTTAAAAAGTGCTAAAACAAAATTCAGAGCATATGTATCATTGAGGGATTGCCTCCACATGGCCCTTTACATAGCAACAAAACGGAGCTAAGAGCATGAACAGTGCAAACAACAGCAACAGTGCTGACAGAGCTAACAGCGTTAACCTGGGGAGGGTGGACATTGCGCTTCTCGACAGCGCCTTTGGTTGGGGCCGTATGAGCGCAGTGCAGAGCGGTGGACATTAGTTAGCCAGCGCAACACACATGCACTAGTATTCAAGCGCGGGCAAAGCACAGAGAAGCTTGCATTACAACACAACACACACACACACACACACACAGGGAATCAGAATCAGAATCAGAAAACCTTTATTCGTCCCACAGTGGGGAAATTTACAGCGCTACAACAGCAAAGGGACAGTGCAGATAAAAGGGCAATATAAAATAAGTACAAAATAGAATAAAAAACAACAACCGTGGTAAGTAAGTAGCAGGTAAACATAATACAGTAAGTGAACATGTGAGAGTAATACTCTAGCAGCCAGTAATAGCAATAATACATAGAAAAAAAAGGATGTATTGCACATATGTATTGCACATGAAGTATTGCACAGTAATAAATAGTAGCAGGGTGTATTGCACATGGGCGGTGGGACAGTGGTGTTACAGCCCACATTGAGTGTGTGGTGGTCTACCAGGGGCCGTGGGACCAGGGAGTGTGACTTCATTCTCCGCTCAGGACGCCATATATATTAACTTAGCAAATAGTTGTTTGCTGCTATATTAATGCTCTGAATATTGTAACTTTTAAAGCTTTGGAGCCTATTACAAAACAACTTTGCAGTTAATCAAATCTAATGAACCCCTGAGGCCTGAGGAGATAGTTGCCTTCTTGTCAGGTTGGTGATCTGATAAGCAACTACACACCGAGCCGTGGAGCCGATGTGGAAGTCCCAAAGAACTGCAGTTCATCGAATGGTCACTTGAAGCTGGCTCCAAAAGGAAGTCAATCCCCAGAGTTGAAATGTTCAACTTTACAGCAGAAATTAACATGTTTACGGCCCAAAAATGGTTTTGGTCTCTATAGCTAATTTCCCCCTTCATGACAACTGTATGGGGGGGTGAACTTTGATATAACGCACGCGTTATTTGGGGCTTTGAGTGACAGGTGGGTGCTATCTCTGGTCGCTAGCCTTCTGCTCTTCTGCGTCACTTGGGCCTGCTTCAAGTCCACCAACGATGCCCATTTTAGGATTAGTGTGAGTTAGAAGGTGGCAACACTTTGAGCTTCACAACGGCTCTTCAGAAACCTACGGGTGACGTCACAGAGACTACGTCCATATTTTATACAGCCTATGCAACACACCTACATTCCACCAAACTGTTCTGTATTGACACATTCCACCTGACTGGAGGTCTAATCAGCCAGAGTCATTGAAAACACGCGTTGGTGGTGCCTTCAAGAAAACAGGTGAAACCAAAGTCCATCTTGATATAGCAAATCTTTTATTGTGACTCAAACATGGATCATTTTTATAACTGATAAGACTTTTCTAAGGTAGCTTTTGAAGACTAATTGATTTTCTGCTTATTCATAAGGCATTATGATCTCCAGGGAGATGCTTGAGATTATGCTTTTCAGTGTTGTTTTTAGGCCACATACCGTATCTCATCTGAGCCACTTTAAAATGTTCCAGACTTTGAGACATTTTTTGAATTTATGAACTTATTTTACCATACTCTGAGGTTCACCACTCCAGAGGCAGGCCGGGGAGTTGGCCTTTTCTATACAGTGCCATGCAGGATTGTCCGTGTTTGTGAGCTCACTTCACAAATACAACACTTGCCTTCTTCAATTTCAGCCACTTAGGTCGCTGTCCCTGCCAAGGTTCTTGTTTTCCATTCAAATGAGCCGTTGTTGAAATGTTGTTGTTTTCATCCATGGCCTCTGCAATCTATAAATAGGTACAGATCTTCATGTGGTTTACATATAAAACTGTCACGCCTCTTGTAAAACCACATATGTTGGACTATAGAATGAAGGAGTTTATCTTGGCGACGATTTTGACTTGCATGACAGAAGTGTTGTATTTTTACTTTTTAGTGTGTTGTCAAAAGAAATCATACATATATTAAAATTCTTAGATTTTTAAAACTATTTTGCTTTTCGGTGCAAGGTTTTACCATGCTGAAATTTGTGATGCATTAATAGCTTTCTAACTGCTTCCTATTGTGGGTGAAGCATCATTTATGAAAACATGGAGAAATGGGACTGCACTAATCAGTATTTTGATATTAACCCTTTCAAGTCTGCATAAGAAATGGTCTACCAGTGCCTACAGTGGTATTCTTGTGATGTCATTGCTGGGAGTATCTTCAAATGCGTCATATCTTTAAAATCTGTACAACCAAAGCTAAACGTTTTGTGAGTCAATAAAAAATAATAATTGCTAAAAGTATAGAAATAGTGTCACAAATTAAAAAACACTAATATCGGACGTGTGTTCATCGGGCGTGTGTCCATCGAATTTGAATGTATTTGAATTATATGCTTATTTTTATGAGCAGAGGCGCTGATAATTTTGTTCCATTCCGCACGTAACATAACGTAAGGACATCATCTCAAGAGTACAACGTGACGGACAGAAGCCTGAGCTTTCTGCTGCCAAAAGCATGAACGCTCTAGCTATTATGTTTTATTTTCGATCGATTTAAACAGGATCATGCAAACAGCGATTGGCTGCGGGAGGTCCGTTATTAAAGGGTTAACGATGAATCAGATGACTATGTGTGCTGTCAAACAAATAAAGGTTTGCTAACACGTTCGCCATAACAACCATTTGGTGATAAATGCCAATATTGTGCTTTCAGCTTGTTCTGCTGCCCCTAGGTGGCCAAAAGAATTTAGATTTTTATAGCTGCATTTATATTTCTATATAATATTGTTACATTAACAATGAATCACATGACTATGTGTATTCTTATACCAGAAACACGACTCTAAATGAATGTGCTCTGTGTCCAGTTGGATATGTAAATAGGCAATTATTTGCTCACACATTCGCTAATTCAACCTAAAGACTGATAATATGTCAATGTTTTATTTACAGCTTGTTTCCGCTGATGCCAAATGGCATTAGCTTCCTGCACAGCGACGAAAATAACCTGTTTTGGATTTTAAAACCTAAATTAAGTTAAGCTGCAGCAGATTTATAACTGAGTAATGTTTGTTAAGCTAAATAAGGATAGGTCACAGTCATATGAGGAAAGTTTTCACGTAATATAAAAGAACAATGGCCATCTGTGGAAGACACAGAAGAAAATAAGTACCTATCAATCTACAGTCAACCACGGTAATGCATTTCATCATTAAATAACATCATTGTTTCATTTTAAAAGGCTGTTAGAGAATTGTCTTACATTTGTTTTAATGGCAATTCATCTACAAAGCTAATGTGCAGCTGCTGGGTCTCTGGAAAGCTGTATATTTTAGCTCTAATCCTCTGTTTGTGTGTGTGTGTGCGTGCATGTGTGTCACTCTTTTAATGTATATCTCTCTTTCTGACTTTCACTAGAGAGGCAAAAAAGAGATTATGAGATTATGACGTTAAGAGGAAAGACAGAGACCAGCTCAAACCCGGTGAGGAAGGTCTGAAACAGGAAGTAAATTCAAACTAGAGATGACTTGATTTGTGTGGGCGGACATGGTGAGAAGATCACCATGTATGGGAACACTCACGAGTTAATTTGGACTTCATAGCTGTCTGTGTCTAAGTGAACATCTGGCTGCCGCACCCGGATTCCTGAACATTCCAGTTAAGCATAAACTCTGCAGTACCTCCATTTAATCAAATACTGAGGAAAAGTAACGATTTTGAGGACATACTTAAGCGTGTTACTTGGTAAAACTGCAAAAAAAATAAAATAAACAGTCGCGTTTATAAAGTAATCTTATGACCTCTACTTTTTTCATTTTTTTCATACAGGATGACGAGAAAACAATCTTATTTAAGACAAATTGTAACATTCTGATCTCACAAGTGCTGTTGTTCAGTTACTGTCCATAACTTTAAATAAATGTAATCTCTCACTTGTTTTCTTATAAACAAACAAAAGTTATGTTTGGTCTGATAGTCCTGTTGAATTCATTTCCTTCCACATAAAACATTTGCAAAGTTCATCTTTCCTAAATGTTTGAATCTATTATTTACATCCATGTTTACTAGCTTGCAGGGGAATAGTGTGGAACCCGTGTGCATGTGCACGTATTAAGAAGTGGATGTGGTCACCGTGACATCACTCATTGGTTTATAGACTACTGTTTTGTCTTGAGTTTGGCATGTTGGCCGTCGCCATCTTGTTTTTTGGAGCAGCAGCAGCAGTGAGCATATTTGGACAAGAGGGTGGAGCTGGTGAAAAGAGAGTCCCGGGGGGCCAGTTATTGTTAGCATAGAAAATGCTAAGTCACCAGCTAACGCAAGTGCTCGCTAGCTAGCTTGGTTAGTAAGGTACATCATTATTTCATGGTAACTGTGATATTAATTGGGATGCTTATTTTGGCGAAAAACACGCTTTAAATAAGATGTACTTACTGGAAAAAATGAACAGCCAACTCCTTAACAGTGTCTTTGAGAACAATGGAGTGGTAGCGAAGACGTGGTAGCAACTTGTCAATCACAAGTAGACTTGAAACTGACCATTGGAACCATAAACTGTTTTTTTTACTGAGGTAATAAATCAAGTGAGAAGTAGGGACATTTTCTCATAGATTAGACAATTGGACTTATTTTGCAACCATTCAGTGTGTCCTCATGTGGTGTATGAGACAAATAAGACAGGGACACACTTGTAAAAAAATCTGGTCTATAGTAGCCTACTATAGTACTATAGTACTTCTAGCGGTGATAAACAGGGTACCTTTATCAATTATTAATAAAAACATTTAAATATTGCTTAGAATATATCATCTGCTGCACATAAAGGACCTCACAATTACAGATGCATCACAAACAGTATATTTGGAATTAATTCAGGAGGTACAAAAAGATACAGGGGGAAGCAGTCTACATTTAAAGCTGCCTTCATTGTGAAAAAAAACAACAGAGAATTATCAACCAACTCTTCCGTTACCCTCACAGCATTTCAATGTCTTTTAGCTTGTTGTTTTGGTTCCATGTCACTGCTCTCACCAGTGTCATTTCCAGGAGCAGCATGCAGGTGTTTTCAGTGAAAGAGCTCTGATAAAGCGACTGTACACTACCTGCCATACCAAACAACCAAGAGACAAAGGTAGCTACTAGCTTGTGAACATAGTGGAGCAGTTATTAAAGGAGCCAGATATTGTACCTAAACAGTGCTTAAAAGAGAGTTGAAGTAATAATCTTGAAGGATTTCATTTAAAGAAATGTCTGTTAAGTCACTAGCTATCGACTCAGGAGGTAACACAATGGTGCTTGGAAGTTGCCTACAGCACACATCTTATTGAGTCACAGAAGGGCATCTTGTACACCAGATCTGAGGGATTTGATTTTTCAGAGGAGGGCAGATTTAACAGATATTACTTTTAAATCACATCGCTAATGGCCAGCAGCTGTATCTGCAAGAGGTTATGGGATTCTCACAACGGATTCAATTTATCCCCATGATCTGGGCTATGATTTAAAAAGCATGGCCTAAAAAAGCTTCAATAAACAATAGGCATCCTCTCATCCTCGGTGGGTGTTTTGCCAGACTCCACCCACGCTGTGTGACATTTGGGATTTGTTATCTAAATGATTCCCCTCCACTACCGTCAGCATCTTGCAGAGCTGAGTGAGGCCATTACTTTTCCAACAATCAGCAAACGTTTGCTCCTAACATTGCTGAAGAGAATAGTCTGACACAAGGCAATCGTTCATAACACACGATTCAAGAGCCACCCAGTCACACAAAGGAGAGGACATATGGGTTTGTTATTCAGTAGAATTTGACTTAAGTTATTGCAGCACTTATTGCACTTTACAGATAAAATGACTAGCTGAAGACATTGAGCACAGTTTTACTCATGCCTAAAAGACATTGCTAAAATAATGAAGTGATTACAAGAACAAAGTGTTGATTTATATCAAGGAAGATAGATTAAAGGCGGTGTTGTGTGTTTTTCCTAATTGTAATATAATTACTCAAAATGAAGATGTTCCTGAAATAAGTAAAAATGTGACTGTGTGTTATTAAATAACTCCTGACTGACCATCATCAGTGAGAGCCGGAGCATAATCTTGTCTACTACCACACAACCACTGCTCTTTTTTACACTAACAAAACCAGGGCGATCTGTTTAGTTTCGGGGGGGGTTTTTGGTATAATTTGAGGCTTCAACAAAATCAGTACTTGTTTAAGTTTGAGTGATGCCACTTACTCCGAGACACTGGAACAAACAGAAGTATGCATGATGTGTTTTAGAAGTGTGGAAACCACAATATAGTCACTCAATTGGTAGGGTGAAACCAAATGACAGAAAAGGGCCTGTAGGTAAAAACATATACAGGCTACATTACTGAAATGTACAGATAGATTCATACTATGTAAATATATTGAGTAGTATTTAAAAACACATTCTAACACACCCATGTCACTCTGACGGGGGGGGGGGGGGGGGGGGGGGGGGGCACCCAGCAGGCACCCAGTGTTGTTGCTTGCAGCGTTCTTGAGAAACGCTCATCCAAGCAACTTCACACTCGACACTGCACGTCCTTGGCTAAGTGTGAAGTCGATCGGATGAACGGTTGTCAAGAAAATCCCTAATAAGTATGTCCCGTAGATCTCCGGTCCCGCTTTCATTTGATCTGTTCTTGAATGTACTGCAGTGAGCGACAGAGGGCGAGCTGTACCCAGCATGCTGTTTGGTGGTGGGATGCTATGTTCACACCACAAGCGACAAATCAAAGCGCTACAAGTCATTTTCAAATGGAAGCCGGTGACATAAAGTTACAAACTGACACTCCTCGCTACATGACAGGTGTGACGCCCTACAAATCAAAATTGAGCTGGCCTCAATTTTTTTCAGCACTCCAATGATGCGATGAACTATGAACCAACCGTATGTTTTTATAGAATTCTATTTTATCCTCTTCTATCTATTTAACATAACTCCATCAACAAGAACTTCAACAACACTTCAGCGCGACTCGGCGACAATGTAGAGCGCCACGTTTGGCTGCTGTGTTGGTGCCATTGCTCGTAGTGTGAACACAGCATAACAGTAAATATTGTTGTGAGCTGTACCCAGCATGCAACACTTCACTTCCTTGGGTCCTCAGCGAAACACCCGCCAAGTGTGACGTTGATCGGATAATTGGCTTTGACTTTTTTCTCGTTTGTAACCGTAGCACTAAATGTTCCAGGAGAAGCACTGCCGTTTTTTCTGCCTTCACGGACTTTCTCCATGTAACAAGGCTGACATAATGTTTATACAAAGCTGCCAAAAGGAAGCCATCTGTATGCCAACAAGCATATCATCAACCAATCATAATTGTCAGTCAGCATGCTGACGCATAAAATCTCTGTATAATGAAATGGTGAAACATTTGTTTTATTAGCTGTAAAAACGTAAAGTGAGTAATAAGTTAGACATTTACCTTCTAATGTATTCAGCTCAAGAATTATTGGTTGAGCATTTTGGGGAAATGTGCTTCTTGGTTTTGTTTCTGAGGGTGAGATGAGTAGTGTAGGATATGGTTAGCTTAGCATAAATACTGGAGTCAGGGGGAAACAGCTTGCCTGGCTCTGTTCAAAGTTGAAAACTATTTCTTGGCACAAAACTGTTCTGGTTTTGGTCTTCGTGCAAACATGATGGTACCAAATTTGGCTGGATTTAATTTATTTAAGCAATTTGCAAACCCTGCTTCAAACCAGTCTCAACTTAAAACATAATTTAGCAAAACAATATCCTTTTTTGATTATTTAGAGCGTATTTCTGCAGCCATATTTACTGTACTACATGATATGCAGAAGACCTACAGTAATCAACCCTCCTTCAATGTCAAATACAGACCTTGGTCAAAGGCCATTTGCAAACAATTGTCAGTGTTTGTTTAACCTGCCAAGCCGGATGGCTCACAAGGATGTGCCGGGTGGTGACATTGGCGTAATAAAGCCGCGTAAGTGCAACAAGTTCTATTAGAAAATCAATATAGAAAACTTATCTGTGATGCTCTATGGTCCCCTAAAGTAAAACGTTTTTTTTTTTCATTTTTCGTCAAGAAGCATTCTCATCTCTTTCAGTGTATGTAGTCAACTGCTGGCTTTTTGGCTTTTTTTAGGGACCTAAAAACTAAGATTGAAAAAGAAGACACCAAGAGAGAGTTGCTGGGCAACCAGACCAGCCTGTCTGAGTCGCACTGTATTCGATGTCTCGAGCCCTTCAAGTTCCTGGTCAACAGCAAGCGCCAGTGTCTGGACTGCCAGCTCTACATCTGCAAGTCCTGCAGTCTCTACAACAAGAAGGAGCATGGCTGGGTGTGCGATCCCTGTCGAATGGCCAGGTAAGAAATGACAAATAAAAAGATGAAACCAGTTACTAGAAAAGTGGACTCAGTAGAGTGAGTTCTTGATTCAGCACATAGGGGCATTCATTTCAGGGTGTACTCCAGTCCACTGTGCGCTAATAAAGGCGATGAGGCAAATTATGGCATGAAAGCAGAGCAAGTGTGTTTAAGATTCTGGGGTTTTCCTATTCGAAATAATTGTATCAACTGATTGCAATAATGTCAACAAACGGTAACATTTATTCATGCTAAACTTGCACAAATAAACAGTATTTTAGTATCTTTGTATTCTCAGTGACTTCAAGAATAACTAGTTCAAGTTTTCAAAAAATAAAAATGCTGCCTGTTACATAAATAGATAAATAGAGAATGTTAGATAATTGGGGTCTCGACCACAAGCATGGGAAAGCCCCAAATACGTGATCTCTTTTTCAATATACTGAATGTTCACTAAATATATAAAACAAGCATAAATTCAAGTAGAACTTCACTGATTATCTCTGCTGACCTGCCTCTCACTGTGCTAAAGGGATGTAAAATGACTTGTGAATAGTTTCAGACGAAGAGTGAACTGAAAATGATACTATATTAAAGGGATTGAGGGTTTTACTGGTTTATTACTGCTCTATTGGAGAGTTGCAGCTTTACCAAGGGCCTTGTTCCCCTGTATCTATGCTTACAACCAAACTTCTTTCCCTTTTACTGTGATCGAAAGTTCTCTTCAAAAATATGAAACCATGCTCTTTGGTGATGTATTGAATGCAGGAACACATTCACTGATGTGAGCACAAAAGCACTTCATTTGTAAGCTTTCTTTTTCAGCAGTTAGCGGACAAATATTTTGGTTTGACTTGGCAGCTTAACTGAGGCCTGGATATTTGTTAGAATGCAGTATTTATTCGACATATGTGCTTTTGAAACAGAAATTAAATTCAACCAGCTTGCTCCAGTTCCATATGTAACCTTTATACTACTGTTTGCTCAGATGTGGCTGAGCACTGAAAAGCCCTTTCACTGAACTCAGCCAATGTCTGGAAAATATCATCCTATGCATCTAATGCTGAAACCTGCACTCAGCATATCAGCCAGTAATGTTGGTGGTAGTCTAGTGGTCTAGTCAGGCTTTCAAATAGAACACTGGAAATTTGTGAGTTCAACACCAGGCTGCCACCATTGTGCTCCTGAGCAAAGCACAACCCTGAGTTGCTCCAGGGGACTGTCCCTGTAGTTGGTTCACTGTAAGTCGCTCTGGATAAGAGCATCTGATAAATGACCTGTAGTGTGTTCTCTTTAGTTATTAGTACATATTTTGTCTCCCCCGTTCACTTTAACAGGGTCCTCAAGATCGGTACTTTGGAGTGGTACCACGAAAATGTGCGTGCCCGCTTCAAGCGCTTCGGCAGTGCCAAGGTGATGCGATCGCTCTTCAAGAGGTTGAGCGGGGACCACAGTGGCTCTCAGAATGACCTTGAAGGTGAGCTTTTTGTTATCAAGATGCCTGTTGGTTGGTTTTCTGTACATGAAATAAACTTGAGGATTGGTTACTAAATTGGTCTCTAGGATTCTCCCAACATAATGCTTGTTTTGAAAAGTGATTTTAATCCTCGATCCACTTGTGAAAATCAGTATGTGGTAAAAAGTCAACGAGTAACAATGATCAAATACTGTCAGTGTGGCCTTTCAGCATAGAGATGAACTTTACCATAAAGGTTTCTGTGCAGCTGCCGAGCAGGAATGTCTGTATGAATGTGAAGCGGCGTGAATCAAGGGTTACAAATGTGGTACAATGTCAGGTCTCAGGTCAAGGTGACTTTGAAGGGGCAACCTTTACAAATTCCCATCTGTTCCACTTATTTCTTTACAAGCCCTCTGGAGGTGCTGTGGGTTCAGAAGTTGAGTTGCAGAGCGTTGCTGGAAAGTCAGCTCGAGCTTACCATAAGAAATCCCTAATAAATGAAAGGCTTCAAGGAGATTCAACAGCTGCATACTGTACTGTAACTGCATGGAGAATGTGTATTAGCCTGCTGAATCGCACTCGACATGTGAAAATTGGCAAAATATCAGTTCTCAGTTTTCAAGTTCAACATTTGGACTTGGTAATGCATTTTATTTCCTCCCGTTTTCCCAGTGAACAACAAAATGCAGGTTTTCTTCAAGTTAATGCAGGCAGCACAGACATTATTGGACTGAATGCTATTGCTTTTGCAGTCACCAAAACAATTCAACTCAATAGAACGCATGGGGGAGAATACACAGAGCTACCCACCATCATAAAAAAAACATTAAATTGTAGAACATTACTTGAAACCTTTTCCAGTAGCGTTCCACACACTTCTATAAGGAGGAGCCTTTCAGCCGTTCCGTCAGCATCTGGTGGCCCAACTCCTTCCCAAAACACTTTCTGTTGATGTATTTCTTTTGATTTGTCACCCACCTGTCAATGAGACCCTTAATTTCTGTGACACAAGAATAAATGTCCTTTCTCTTTTTCAGACAGTAAGCCACAGGCTGCCAAAATCTGTCAAAGGGTTTAATCTCTTCCATCTTTCCTGTTTTTCTGACTCTGGCTCTTCACAGCTGTGCCGAGTGCTGACACGGAGTAGTGTCTCAGGTCTGAACACATCATGGCCTCCAATGTCAGCTTTTTGTCCTTAACTGACCAGTTTGTTTGGAGGCTCAGCATGTGGGTCATTAACACCGCCTGCTGTACCACGGGAGACACTATTCCCAGAGATATTAATGTTGTGAAAAGTCCTGTTTATGTTTGCTGCTCGTGTTTAAAGTCTGATGCAGTGACGATATGAGGCTTCATCAAAAACCTTTCCGGCACTCTTTTGCTCTCTTTTTGAAGTTGCTCTCAGAGCATTGCCAATATCCTTTGGCGAAACCCAGAGCATATAAAACAAGTGCCCTTGAAGCGCACTATATCAGCTGAAGGCATTATTATACACAGCAGGTCTCCAAGTAAGATCAGAGCACGAGGAGATCAATGAATTCAGAGGAGACAGCCGGGACTCCTGGTACTGCTTATGCTGAGTCACCCTGGAGGAGTTTGGGACGGATACAGAGCGAGTTGGATTGCTGGCTTAGCCCGGCGGGCCTTGTGATCATCCAGTCACATGTCTCCCATTCTGTGCCTTGAATTGAATTCAGTCGTGCAGAGCTCCACCGACCAGAAGCAGAGAGAGGGAGACGGATAGACGGAAGGAGAACAAAACTTTTATTTGTCATTTTTTGTGGACTCTAGCTCGCAGTGTGTGCACAGATGCATGCTGTAGTTATGAAACACAGCAGAACGCGTGTCAACAGATGCATTGGGTTAAAAAATGATCAGCAACTCATCACATGTTGACATTCATGTGACCACCTGGATTAAATTCCACATGCATGACTGTACACTCGGACACACACACACACACACACATTCCTTGGCTGTCTTTTTACAGTATGTACTGCTGTGGTCCGCCGGGCCCCCAAAGCACGGAGGGTGTCGTCCGATGTACAGTGTCTTTGTGCACATGGGGAGATGTGACACTGATGCTTACAACCAAGTCTTTGTTCACTTACGCTGCTTAGAAAAGAAGTTTAACTCAGTTAGTTGGCTGACCTCGGCTCCTCGGTTTAATGGCTACTGCTGTTTCTGCTTCTAATTAAAATTTTATGTGGAAAGTAAGGACTACCTGAATTATCCCAATTTGCTGAGCTATTTATTATAGTTACCAAATGGCAAAATTGCAAATCCGACCTCATTCATTTTCATTTCAAAATGTAATCAAAGAAAACTAAATACATCACGTCTTCTTTCATCTTTTCTGTCTTCCAGACCCACATGGATATGATACACAAAGCATACCCGAGCTCCACAGTAAGTAGACTAAATAACTGCTATGTCTTCTGATTTTAATATACTTTTTCATTCTCTCCAGTTTATTCAATAGTTTGGTGCTTTTCGACAAGACTAACACGTAGTCCACACGTGAACAGGGGTTTTCCTCTTCCGTTCTACAAACACATTTGAAAACGCAAAAACACAGCTGAAGCGCTGTCAAGGGGCACTTTGGGACACACGCACGCACACACACACACACACACACACATACACAGTCATATAGTGGAAGAGTAACGGTACTTTTATGTTTAAACATGTAATACATCCTGTTAGAACCAGCACTTTTTTCTCCACTTCCACCAAATGTTGCCTCATTTGTGACACCTCACAAACAAGATCATGGCACACGCTCCAAAAATTCAGTTTTCCCTGAAAACAGAGTTTCTGAAAATCTTCACCCTGGAAGGAGTTTTACAAAAGCTCCATTTTCAGTGACTTAAAGCTGTATTTGCTTGCGGATGAACGGCCAAAACTCATAGAAAAAGTCCCGGTGCACGTGTAGACGAGGTGTAAGAGACTACAGCCATGCTCGTGGCTCTGTGAGGCTGTACACATCAAAGCGGTGCTTTGAGCTAAAGGCTAACGGCAACGTGCTGATGCTTAGCACTTCAGGTTTAATGTTTACCATGTTCACCATCCTACTTTCACATGTTAGCATGCTAACATTGTGTAATTAGCGTTAAACGCGAAGTACGGCTGATTGTTTAATAGTTGTATTGTCGATTTAAAAAAAAGTGTTGGACAAATTTTAACTTTGACTGCGTTAGAAGAAAAGTCAGAGGATCACCTAAATCTTTGGGATTCATCTTGTGGAGTCCGTCCACATTTCATAGTAATCCATCCAATGGTTTGAGATATTTCTCTTGACCAAAGTGAGGCATCGACCAACCAGCTGACTTGCCATCCCTGCCGCAGCATGGCTGAAAACAATTAAATAGATGTGTACAATTTGACCCAAGATATTTGCACAGGGGGACTTGGACTCATGAACTTATATGTGGTAAATCCCAGTCAGACGTTTCAGATACTTGCAGTCCTGTTGTGTGAGCCTGTGTGGTCAAGGCTGGATTAGCAACAAGCCAACCTGGCACTATAAACATCATGTGTTAGTCGGTTTGTTCTAATGTTGTTAATTAAAAAATGTGCTTGGGAATATGCATTATTAAACATTACTGTTTTGTTGTCATGGTAAGGGACCCTTCATAAATACATTTGTGTTTCACCAAATGACCACAAACAAGAATCAATTTGATTCCACACATTCACCCCGTCCCCTCCCCCGGGGCCTCTTAGAGGCTTAATCCAGCCATGTGTGTGGTCTTCCTTAGATCCTTTCTGGAGTCACATGCGTGTTAATAACTAGTCTGCTGCATAGTTTACGAAATAAATATTTAATAATATTGAGTCGGAATATTCATGCTGTAAATGAATACACAAAATGTCCATTTGAAATGTAGTCCCAGCATTAAATATATTCATTAGACTATTAAAAGGATCCATTTAAAGCGTGCAGGTTTTGAAGGTCTGATACGGTGGCTGCTGTGGTTTGGGAACAGACCAAGGCTGGCACAGTCAGGGCTTGCCTGGCTTTTATTCACGTCAGGAGTAGAAGAGCAGTGCCAGGGAAGTGTTAGTCAGGGGGAGTCAACATGGTGGTAAACCAAATGTGTTATTCAAAAGTATTATTTTATCATTATCTTTAGAGGCAGTTAGTAGATGAAATAATGACACTTTTAGTGTGTTTTGTGTCCATCCAGCAAAAGTCTATAAAATTGATTCATGTTGTTGTTCCACATATGCTTTCAACTTTATCTGCAGATCTGGGAAGCTCAAGCCCTGCAGCTTTTGTTGTTCCCAGGCTCTCCTTCCCCTCCCTGTCTCAAGAGGGAACCGTAACGTAGAAATGCAACTCGCTCGCAAACACTCATAAAGAGTGGCTAAAAAACACACACACAATGTTCCTTCCTTTTGCCCCCTTGTGCTGTACTTTCTTGCTACCAGATAGACGGACGAAAGCATTCCATTTGCTGGAGAACGTTGCACAAATGTGCATGTTGCTGTAAAGACAATCGTTGTGGGGTTCAGAGTCGTATGGAAACAGGTGTAATTCGTTACTCAGGACTCACTCTGCATAATGTGACTCTAGGTTTGCTCACAAATTATTTTGTTTAGAAAGCATACACTTTATAGAACAGTATGTTGTCATGTAGTTATTTTAAAAGCTTCATGTGTCTGCTTTCTTTATTAGCAGATGGATATGAGGAGCACAGTATGGACGCAACAGAATCACAACACTACAAGGGGGTACGACAACACTTTCTATATATTATGTACACTAGTACTTGTGCCTCTTGTCCATGTGCTTCCGTATTTACTGCTGGATCTTGCTTTGCTGGATGAGAACTAAGCATCTTGCAGCTTTTTTGTAGGTATTTAAGTTTTAGTGAGTGTTTGGCCAGCAGAAAGTATTCCAGCAATATGAATCATAAAACAAGAAGCAGATATCAATTTGTACTCAGGCAGCAGAACATTAGTGGTTCTGGTTCTTCTCTGCTAATTTAATGTTGAGCCCTCGACATGTGGAAACCCACAAACAATTCCGGACTCACTTGAGTTCTGCTGAAGTGTGGCCCACACCAAGCAGGCTTCCTGTTTCTCATTGAATCACATTTAAATATCTGGTGACAAAAGGTGGGAAAAGCTATAACGTGGTGAGGTGGGATTTTAAATATTGCAAAGAAAGCATCACCTCCCTTCATTCTTTAAATTGAGCATTTAAAGTATGAAGCATTTTGGGAAGCAAGTTTATTTGCTTTCTTGCTGAGAGGTAGATAAGAAGATTGATACCACGTATGTGTCTGTACGGTATGTATGAAGCCTCAGGCTTAGCATAAAGACGACACAAGGAGTGAAACAGCTAGACTTACCAAAACCAAAAAAAGGTGACGTACAGAACTTGACATGACATATATATATATATATATATGTATATCATAATCAATATTAACATCTTGCCATTACTGTGACTTAAATTTGTGTAACAAGTGTTTAAGGCAAATCTGTTAAATATGGCACGTGTGTTTATATGTATAATTATGTGTGTAAGGGAAGAGAACATACATTTAATAATTGAAATGATGAGGTCAGCACTGATCTCTGTTAAAGAGCAGAGGTGTTTTCTACGCGGGGCATCTATGTGGTCTAAGCCAGCCCTCATGAAAGCTGGAATGCCTTGACAGATTGCGATGACTAAGGTTAGGCATGGTCCACCCGGCACCAGCAGTGGTGTCTTGTGGGTAAATACCAGGCTGTCATACATAATCCACACACATAAAAGAGTTGGAGCAGAGTTAAAAGAACCTCCAGTCCAAATCCTGAGATTGTAAAAAAAATAAATAAAAAGGGGCACAGAGTCCACTGGAATTCGTCATAAAACCAAGACTTCTATTGTTTACACCACAGTCTCTGTGTAATGAGGGAGCTAAGCTTTGTTTATTTTTAATCAATGCAACGGCTGCTGAGTAGAAAAAAAATGCTGACAGGACTCTCGGGCTCTGCTGGGTCTACGGATGCTTGCCCTTTGTTTCCAGTGTGACTACCGGTTTTGTTTATATCTTATATGATTTGACTCTTGATGGATGTTCAAAAAGACGGATCGCACGAAGGCCCAGTGGGGCTTCCCTTCATCCCTTGTTTGATTTCCACTGAGACAGAGTGACCTCTACTGTTCCAAATAAGTATAAGCCTTTTGCAACCCCTCACTCAAATTCTTTCTTGACATTGTCGCCGGCTCAGAGGTGTTACAGTGCAACTACAGGGGAGCATGTAGGGAGTTTGTGTCTTGCTCAAGGATTCTTGGGGAGCGTGCATCGTCTGTCACCAACACAGGGCTCAAAACTGCATGGATCTTAAAAAAAAGTCCCTGCCATAGCAGAGGTTCTCCTAGCCCCAGTGTGTTCCTCTCATGTATCAACACTAGCAACAGCTAAGCCTATGCTTCCCCCTCCACCCTCCACCCCCCAGCAACCCAGGTCGTTAAACAACACTTAGCGCTGTTCTGAAAGACTCTTTCAACCATCTGGATGAAGAAAGGTTCTGTCTGATGGAACATTGAATGAATCGGGGCCGCACAATGCTAAACTACCTGTTTCTATGTAATGTCATGCTAATATTATATTAAACCAAACTGATCAATCTGAACCCAAATACAAAATTGCATTATTAGTTATATTGGCTTTTATTTTTTATTTTTTAACGTGCGGCAACGTCATTCTGGGCTTTTCTTTATTTGTTATTACCACTTATGTGGCACTGGGCCTGATGTTTTCCATAATAAATGAGTAGAAAGTCAGTTGCATCGTGCTCAATCGTGGTTCATCTCAATGTGTTTGCACCTTCCTCTCCTCCCCTCGGGTCTACACATTCATTGGGTCATCTTTCTTATCGCTCTGCTCTCTCCTCTCTGTTGGTGATGGTGTTTCGCCTTTCTGCTCTCCAAAGATGAAAAAGGCCAAAAGGCGGCTAACTGTCGATCCTTTTGATTTCGAACTGGGCCTTGACTGCTTCATCGAATCAAGAGGAGGGCCGAATCAGGTAGAAGCCGCAGAACCAGCTTTTCAGCCGGACCAGATCTTTATCTGTTTCTGCTTTAGCTTGTTTCTGTTTTCTTTCTTTGCTAAACATTGTCGGGTTTGTGAAGACAATATCACATTAGTGTTAAGCCGCTGTCATTATTCATTCTCGTATCGGGCCATAATACAATCATTGTGTATCCAAATGTGCATACTTGTGTGTGCGTGCAAAGACACTAAGACGTCTTGTCAGCTCGTTAGTAGAATGTCCCAACAGTACAGCATTTAGCAAATGTAAAGTGGCGTGAGACCAAGTCACGATGGCTGTATCATTTAGAGATCACTTAGGAAATAGGCTCGTCAATATTCAGTGTTTATCACAATAAATCTGTTGAACTGTGAAAGCAGAGTTGTTGCATTTTTGGCCATGAACAACATACCAACACACCAAACTACTGCCAGTAAAACACCAAATGAAACATCAAATCTGTTATTGCATTGTAGCCCATTGTACTTTATTATCTTTGTTAAACTGCATTATTTCTATTATTAATCAGTACAAGAACATGTATTTAATTGGCATTCAGAGTATGAATAAGAATATGTGCCACCATTAATGATTTTTCAGTAAATATATCTAGGCCTACTTAATGCAATAACCAGTTAAAAAAACAATTGATGTAGCTTAGAATAAATGTGAAGCGACAATACATTTTCCAAATGTCCCAGTTATTGTTACTATTCCTTACCCTCGCTTTATTAAATCATACCTTTGTGACAACCCCAACGTCTTCACTCGCTTTCTTCCAGCTAAGCCTAAAACCGATGAAGTTTGTCACAGTAGCACTCATGCCTCTCCCTCCCCATGCTCAGGCCCCAGCCCCCCGGGACATCATGGACATAGATGTAGGTGAGAGGGAGTCGATGCTTGCTGAGGCTGACATGGCCTCTGTTTTCCACCAGATTTTTAAGGAGCAACACAAAGGTCTGGACCTGAGAATGGCTCCACAGCAAGGTAAAGAAAGGAGGAAACACATCTCACCTCACCTTAATGGTTTCAACAAACATTCGCTATAGTAAATCGGGATACAAACAGCAAATTCATGAACGGCATTTGCACAAAAGAAGCGGAGTGGAGTCTCAACAGGAGCAAGTCACGGATCCCATCGGCCTACTGTGGTCTGAGTACTGTTTGTACTTTATACCTACGAAAAGTACTGCACTATAATTCGTATAGGGCTTAACAACGTAAACAATTTGAATATATAGGGTTCCCACACATTTTTCCCAATGAATTTTTAAAACTTTTCCATAGTATTTCCAGCCATTTCAATGACTTTATTTAAGTAGTTTAAGGGGTTTACGCTATGATATAGCTTTGGGATTTTAATATCCAAATTACACCTTTTGGAGCTTTTTGAGATTTGAATACAATGAGAAAAATCATCTTGTTTTGATAAACAAACATGTTTTATTGCATAAGAATATATATTATTGGATTATAATAATATAACACATAATTTTATGATGATTTTGTGTTTATTAGTTTATTGTTGCAGCTGGTGTTTATGATTTAAATGTATTTATATATAAATATTTTATATATTACTATAGTCATGAATGGCAGCATTTGCCGTATTTATCAATTTAAAATGAATGATGCATAGATATATGAGGCAAAATATGTCGACTCTGGCAGTCTATTGAGCGGCCTTTTGGTTGTCTTGATGCTCCTCTCAAAATCTTTATCAGATGTCTCTATAAAAGAAACATTTGTTTAACAAGAAGTTAATGCATACAAACTTGCTTAAATGATAACCCAAAAGAGGTCAGATTACAGGGACATCTGTAGGATCTTCGTTTTTCTATCCCCCAAAAAGGGGTGGGGCCTCGATATTTTGCAAAGTACCCGTACAGTAAATGCCGGTCTGGTTTATGCAGATGTGCTCATATTGGGTGTTTAAACAATTTGCTCAGAACCAATACAAAGTGTAAGACCGTATGCGCTTCAGTAGCAAGTAAGTGCTCTGACTCCGTTTTAACTTCCTGTCTACACCAGAAGTGTGAATGTATAACATTGTGTAGACATTGACTTTTGCCTGAACTATTGACAAAATGTGGAAAGAGTATTGTTCCTTTTTCTTTTCTGATTTACCCTTACATTTTCTCTAGAGGACCTCACATATGCAGACAACCAAACCATTCCATCTCGCTCCATCTCCCGGCTAAGCTACTCCTCCTGTGGCAGTGGTAGTGCTTGGGGCCCCCAGGGCAGCAGCTACCTGCCTGGCCCTGATGACTCAGAGGAGGATGACCACTGCCAGCTCTACCCTTTCTACCAGTCTCATCTGAGCCCCTGCAGCCACACCTCCCAGGAGAGCCTGAATGCACCAAACCCTCCACCACAGGTCTTGAATACATGATTTACATGAAATCCTCATTACATTCATTACTTATTTGGCCCTCGTAAAATATAAAATTATTAAACCAGTTGGCTATTAATGACATGACACATTTTGGGATGAATGGTAGCCAAAGGTTAGTAGGGGATGTGTACGGTGGGAGTCCAGCAGCGGGATGAAATGGGGTCACGGTGTGGCTGGAGTGTTTATGAAGCCAGGGGTCGCGATTTAGGGTGGGGGCACATCTTCGTGAGTTTCCTGCTTCACCCTCCCAGCACCTTCTTGTTGTGAGGTAACAAAAGCACCGTGCGGCCCTACTGTTCAGGGGAGAGAGAAGAAGAATGGGGTTTGTGGTGGAGGGTCGTGAGAACTGAAAGGGTCAAACATGCCTGCAGCTCTGCGCAGGTGATGGGGTTAGAGAGAGAGAGAGAGAGAGAGAGAGAGAGAGAGAGCGAGAGAGAGAGCGAGAGAGAGGGAGGCGTGGTCTTCTGCCTGAGCCTGAGTTGCAATAACTTCATTAGACGTGTAACATTCACGGATCACAACGTCCAACCTCCTTACACAATCAAGTCCCATCACTGCACAGATATTCTGTCTGATATCAATTAACTTTACTGATGTTTTAACTATCCATATGGCTTTTATTGATTTATCGTAAAAGTTTGAAGTGCAAGACATTTTTTTCCTTGGCACAGTTTGAAAGTCTCTAACAAAGCATTTTATACCGAGAGGCTATCAAACCATGGAAACTTTTTATTTTTTTGACACGTTGCTATGGAGGACAAACTGAACATATGTATACTAAACTTGAGGCACTGTTAAATACCTCAGCATAGTAATCAAACTAGAAAGTGTTTGAAATGGACAAAAAGTTGAACTTGACTATGCATTAGATTGTTTAATTAGATGTGTTGCTTTACCAGATATATTCAGGGCGAGAAAGGACAAAGTGAAAAACTGCTGGCAATATGTGTCCATTTGGAAGGAATTTGCTTCATTAAAATTATTAGCAATAAAGGGCAAGGTAAGATACATAAACAAAACCATAAACTTCAGCTTGCCTTGTTTGGGTCGTAAGAAGGAGGAAAACATTGGCACAAAACTGCGTGTACTGTATGATGTGTACAATAATGTTGCGGTGTAGAGTCACATTTCTGAAAGACGACAGCTGATTTTCCTTTTTGCTTTTTCTGCATCTTTCTCGCTGCACATGTTTGAACTTTAATACACACTCACAGACACGGGTTCGTCAGACTGACAGTGGTGAGTGATGTGGGGGAGACAGCTGCTAGACCAGCAGGAGTTCACATACATTACATCAGTGCCTATTTATGTGATGTACAATTCAAGTCTCTGGAGGATCAGGACAACTGTTCATGTGGAGCAGATGAAAAGCAGACTGTTTCCTGTTCCTCTGGCTGACTTGGAGTGGGCTGCTTCTCTTACTGCTGTCAGAAATCAGCGAGTCTACATGTGTCCTCATGTGCCCTACAGTTGGGTGTGTCAGACACGCTGTGGAACTTACTGTTTGATTATCAGTAGTGGAATCTAACTGAGTACATTTGCTCAAATATTGTTATTAAGTACAAATTGGAGGTACTTGTACTTTACTTGAATCAACACTTTTACTTTTGACACTTTAAGTATATTTAGCTGATAATACTTACATACTTTTACTTATGTGAGGTTTTAAATGCAGAACTATTTTCACAGTGTGGTATAAGTACTTTTACTGACGTAGAGGATCTGAGTACTTTGTCCACCGCTGTTTATTTTTGAGGTATAACTCGGACAATTCGAATGAAAAGATGCTCTTTTGTAGTTATGAAAGATAAGGAATATGAAAACAAAGAAGTGATGAAGCCATGAAAATCAAAGGGCTGTTGTTATCTGGACCACCTGGCTCTGTGCTGATTGCCACCTTCGATGTCTGGTGTCATGGCAAATTTGTCTCACAGCTGGGAGACAGAAACAGGATGCTGCAGAAAAGAAACAGTCCGAACATGTGCCTGTCAGACATCAAAAGCAGCCGTGATATTTCTCACTGGTTCCTCAGACAGCATTTACTCGTCCCGCATACGGGTATGGCTTTCCTTCCGTTTCCTTCAGATTTAGAATACATTCCGGCTGCCAAGCAAAGCTGAACGTCTAGTGACGTAGCCAATGTGTTTTCACTCTTTACATGCATACACTGTCTTTTCAAAATAAACATCCATGTTCACAGGAAACAACCTGGTTGGGTTTAGACACCAAAACTACGGTAACTACGTTTGTTTCATGGTCAAGTACGTTACGTTACATTGAATGTTATGTTACGTATATATGGCGTAAGTTATGTTTATTACGTAACGATGCGTAATTGAACTTGCATACGTAATAAGTTAACGTTGACTTTCGGTTTCACGCAGGACACTCACAGTGGTCTCCTCGGCCCTGTGTTTTTTTACCCACCCATCCGACCTGTCGTCCTCCCTACATAGACTTTGTGTTATTTATACTACGTCACCTGACTTCCTCCTTTAGTGTCATAGTTTGAATTGCCGTTGACCAGGCTGCCATGTTGGACGAGTTGAGAGAATGGGCTGCGTCAGATAGAACAGAGATGTTTCTGGCTGTCTACACAGGGCACCCCCAACATGGTCTAAATAAATCGTCATGATTAGGTTATAGGTGGTTAAGGTTAGGTAACAGGGTCACGGTTTATATCTGGGAATGAGGAGGTCACAGAGGTAGGATTTCAACACAGTCTGAGGGGCACGACAGGGCACGCATCAAAGATATGTCTCATGACTGTGTATTGTGTATGAAAATAATTCTTTCTGTACCCAGGGACCCCATAGGGAAAAGTATTATTGCATTTACCGTTCATCCAAGTAAAATGTATTTAATGTCACTCTACAGTGTACGACAGAAGGCCTTGGAGGCCAGTGAGGGGGAAATAAATGATGGTGATCCATTTTCTAATTCCGATCAAATAGGTTTTTGCCAAGATAATGTTTCTAAGTTCTTAAATTCTTTTTCATCTGTCAAACAGGTGAGACGAAATGTTGGCAGGTGAAATTTGTTTTGTGTTTGTGGTTGTAATGCTCTTTTCGTCCACAAGAGGCTGAAGCGCTCCACTACTACATGTTCTGAATAGGACAAAAAAATATTCATGTTTTTATTCCAGGTGAGCTTTAATTTCTCCATGCGCTCCAAACTGAAAATACAAATGTTGTGTTTTAGCAAGTTAGGTAACATTACTCTTTTGGCTAGAAATGTGATGTTACATAATGACATCCTGACAAAAGTTTTTTTTTCACTTGGCAGATTTTTTCTTTTTCTTTTCACCCATCAAACCCTTTTTTTCCACCTGTTTTGAAGTCATGAACACAGGAAAGAAAACAATTTAGATCAGACTTAGAAAATAGATATGATTTGACAGAAATGTTTTTTCTCACTTGCCTCTCAGGGCTTCCAGAGCGTACAGTATCATTTTAGTCAATTTTAGTCAAGGTTTGCTCTCTCTGCATCTGGACCAAATAATTTTAGAGCGGACCCTCTCAATTACAGTGAAATCCGATTTAGGGATGAGGTGATTTGAATCAGACCTCAGACTCTGATGATGTTGTTTGATCCATTCAGTCTGAGTGAAATGAATATCATATGCCATGCTTTCAGTTATAGCCACAGCATCATGTGAACTATAACATCTTGTTTTGAAGAAACTATTTATACATGTGCGGTAACTTTTCTTGAGTTCTCCAATGTATGTCTATGCTTTTGAAATCCAGCTAACGTTTCTTTATTCATCATATCTTATCTTCATCATCTGTCTGCAGCCTCGCTGACTCTCCCCGTCTTTCTCCAGATCACAGACCTGAACAGACGCGTGTCAGCCATTGAGAACCTCTTGAACCACTTAGAGCAGAAGGTCACGTCAACGTTCGACGAGGTAAATCCACAAATATCTCACCCCAGTTGCCAAATAATCATCATAACCATTGTCAAACCTCAGCCCAGCTGTTGCAGAAAGAGGCTTTGCGAATTACATTAGGAGGAGCATGGAATTTTGAAAACCTAAAACATGAAACAAATAAATAAACTGGCAAGAACATGTTCCCAACAAACAAACATGAACCTTGCACTTTTACCACAGTAACCTGAGCAACATATGATGTCACAAAGTCCTGTCCCATTCCTCAGACAGCGTCCTCGTGCATATATGGGGATGTATGAGGCACTTATCCACAGTCAGTGTATTACACATTGCTTAGCTTAGCTTAGCTTAGCTTCCTGCTGGTAGTCTTGTATGTTTCTCCAAACTAGAGGCGTGCCGACAGCCACTAATCAGTGTTTTTTATGAACAGTGGCTCAAATGATCATGTGTAAAGTCCTTCTAATGACCTACATATGTCTACTTATTAATAATATATCACTATTATATTTATAGCTTATTATGGCCCCCAAGTGGTCGAAATGAAAAAACGAAAAAGCAACTTTCTCAATGTAGTTCAGACGGTTCAAAGTTTGTGAAAGCATGCGACCCTTCTTCTAACCTGCTGCTAAACATGGACATGATCTGTAGGTTTATTTATGTGATTATTTATTTGTAGAGAATTTAAATGTTCCATCCTAATTTTGGGGTATCTCATTTGCAGCTCATTGTTCAAGCATTCTGAAGAGGGGCACACGTTTCAACCTCCTCTCATCAGCAGTGATGTCTCATGTGGGTTTGGTGTCTGTTTTTAATTTCGGACGTGGGCTCTGAAATCCACACCAATGTGCTCAGAGAATGAGCCGACCCACAAGCACAGCAAACCGTAAACGCACACAGGACTGAAGCTCGCCTGGTAATTAGTGGCTATTCTGCTTCAAATTAGAGAAATATTTGATAGACTCATGCTTTTCCTCTCTCTCTCTTGTGGTAAAGCACAGCTTAAATCAATTTGCATATAGCATGTTTCGCCGGTTTTGTCAGAGCAGAGTCTGCACGCAACACGTCCGTGTTAATGTCCATCTGATTGTGTACAGAAGAGTTCTCATGCTTTCATGCATCTGTGCACTGTGTGATCCGTGTACTCGTCCTATGGACTGGATAGTTCCTGTGTAAGGTCACAGGCATGTCAGTGGGACGCTGCAGAGAGCAGGCCAACACAACTGGACAAGTCAGCAGTTTATCTCTGTCAGTCACATGCAGTTCAGTGATGACACTGGCACATTTACCAATTTGAAAATTGTATCAATTGTTGTAACAATGGGCCCTTTATTTCACACAGAGGTAAACAAACGCAGACATCTCGCTTTGGCCTGCTTTCTCTCTCAAGGCAAACAGGGGGTGACTCCAGAGTCTGATTGTATATAATTCTATGAGAAAATGGCCCTACTTCTCACTTGATTTATTACACGTATTTATTTATTTAAACATGTTCCTAATGAGTTAATGCGCTTTCTGAGTGCCATTGTAGTATTGTAGTATATGCCTAGTATTATATTACAGTATTATGAATTTAAAAAATGATTACCATGTTAATCATAATGCTAAACCACTGATGCACTGCGTTGACTGCTTTCCCTCAAGCAATGCATTTAAAATCAAACAAAAACACAAAACATAAACTTTCAATAAAGGCATAGCTCATTTATCTCAGCCACATGTTCTCTCCCGACAGACGAGCGAGGCTTCTCCGACTCCAAACAGCACCTCTCCTCTTCCTCAGTGCGAGGAGGTGGACTTAGAGGAGCAGCAGCTGAGACAGAAGCTGTACGAGATGACGGACAACATCAGCGACCACAGCCTAACCTCTGACGAGGACGAGCCCAGCAGGCCACGCTCAGCCCAAGAGATCCTGGCGTGGAGGAGCCCGGAGGGGGATGTCAAGCCCACCAGGATACCTACCAGACCCCCATCCAGAACGAGCATCATTCTCTGCCGACTGGAGGAGGAGCAGCCTCAGCTCACTGACTCTCAGAAGGTACACATATCTGTGGCAGAATCTAATGAGCAAAACATCAGCAGGGGAAAAAAACCCGCTGTATTTACACACAAGCATTTAATGCCAGAAAGTGCATCAGAGGCATACATAATGTACTGCACATGTGGATTGTTGCACATTCTGTACTTAAGGAAAACCGCCTGGCTCATGAAACTCCATACCATGTGCAGGAATCTACTTCAACCACATACTGTTGTCATAAATCAAGTCACTCAGCCTTAGCGTTTATTTTTCCTTTGCAACCCTCACTCCCAGACTTTCTGAAGCACAGAATGGATTTGAACAATAACTCCTTCTTAGTTGATATGCTAAATTGCCTGAACTGTTTTCACTCGCATTTCTATCTCTTAAAAGTAACACAGCTGCAGTACTCTGGTGAGTAATAACATTGTGTTGTTCTATAGTTCACTTGAATATAGGCCGGTTCAAACTGCATGCCCTCTCTTAAGGATTTAAAGTATCACATAACACAAGCTTTTACAAGCAGGAAAACCTCCTCTGAAGTCATAACCTGATGAGGCTCGAACTTGTGAAGCTTTTGCAGTGTGACTGTCTTCTTTCAAGAACGACTGCAGGGGGCAAAGGTCAGCTGGTATCGACCTCTGATGTCCCGGCAGCCCCTTCTGAAATTCATCCTTTCAGATAAGCTTGCTTTGGACTTTTCATCGGACCATTGCTCATTAACAAGTCATCCAGCCTAACCAACAAAATAGATTCTTTGTTATAACTTTCCAAAACAAGTCATTAGAGCATTTTCTGATCTGTCGCCTATAGTCAGGACCGTGTTATTAGTCGGCACTCTCCAAAACTCACAGCTACAACGAAGAGTCAAATGACTGTTCTATAATTTGCCATTTCTTTGGTTGAGGTTTGGCAGGAACAGCGCCAGGCTTGGAATGCAATTTGACAAAGTGGCCAAACTGTGTATTTACAACTTCAGAGTCAGTCACATGATGCCATGGGGCCCAACAATTTTTTTTTCCTAAACACTTACATTGGGAAACAAACATATTATAATTTTTTTTTTATATATAATAATTATTAAATATTTTTATAATGCGTAATGGTTCATTTTACAATCAGAATTTTATCCATTTGGTCCTATAACATTTTGAAAGTCTAGAAGAGCCGCCGGTTGAATTATATTATTTCCATTTAAGTTAGCGGCGCTAAACCGGAAGTTAGCTGGCTCAGCCGGCAGAAGTCTCCAGTGTGCTTGCTTTATGGGCCCCATGGATGCAGAAGATCAGCAGAAGATCTGGATATTTAAATTCTCGGAATTTTATCTTTTTTGGCTTCATGCGCCACTGAGCAACTTTCATAGTAATGACTGTATCCAGTTCTCTTTATTACCGATATATCCGCTATAACGTTATAACGTTACGTTATATAACGTTATATAACGTTGGCTCAGATATTAGCCTGGAATAATTTGAACATAGGACACAAGCAAATTGTTACAATTTCGCCTGCTAATGAAGGTCACACAAAATCTTGAGTTGCTTATCATGTCAGTGTTCCGCTGCGTTCAAGTGTTGTAGAGAAATTTGTCATTTAAAGTGTAATTTACTCTTTAAAAACCTTTTGGACTTAAACTTTTTAAGGTTTTATTTTCAAACACAAGGTTGGTGAGGCTTCGCTGGCTCTAGGTTAAAGCACTGACCCTGAAATTCCTCCACCGAGAATCTTTGTTGCATGTCATTCCTTTTTTTTTTCTCCCCTAATTTCCTGTCTTCTACTATTGATTCTTAAAAGGGAAAGTTCAGATATTTCAAAGTGTGGTTGTATGAGTTACTTATCCACAGTCAGTGTATTAGCTACAGTAGATGCAGTTTGGAGAAACAGACAGGAGTACCAGCAGGAAGCTCTGTGGCAGCAGGACATTAGCAGCAGCAAATCCTATTTTAGACACCTGCAAAAATCAATATCAGTTTAAGTGCACACTATATTTAGAACAGTCTGGAGAGCATAGATAACGGCTTCAGTTCCCCTTCAGAAAGGGCTGTCTGACAGCAAGGTAAAGCAGTGAAAATATTCTAAATATAGCGTTCACTTAAATTGATATTGATTCTTTTTAGGTGTCTAAAACGCATTTTTCTGCTGCCCCCGTCCACAGCAGGACATTGTTTCGCTTCTTGCTGGTACAGTACTCCAAGCCCACTTCAAAACATCCAAACTATCCCTTTAATGAAGGCATAATAGTCCCACCACGCCCACAAAAAAGAGCTTGAACATTTTTATATGTAAAAAAACAAATTCACTTTTTTTTTTTTTCTCTTGTAGACAAACCACTCTACAGAGAGCCTGGAGTCAAAGTGGCCCCCCCTAGAGGACGTGTCCAAGACAAGCTTCAAAGGCTCAACAGCCTTACTGGTTGAGCTGGAGGACAAGGTAGCTCAGGCAGCTGCCAACGTCCAGAATGCCCAGAGTGAGGTAAGGAGAAAGCAGAAGCAGAGTTAAGTCTTTGTTGGCATTTTGTTTTTCGAAGAGACAGAAAAGTGAGCAGGTCTCTGTTTTCATCCCAAGGTGTCTTACATCGAGAACAGGATCGCTGCCCTGAACGCTGCCGGCATGCCAGTGGATAAGAGGAGAAGGGTAAAGACATTTATTTTATTTGAGTCTAAGCCAGAGTTTGAGAGTCAGAGCTGTTTACAATTGTTGTACAATGTTTATATATGCAATACTTTTCATAGTGTATAAAATAGTGCATACTGGAGTTATTTTTGGAAGCAGACTTGTTCTGAAGGCAGTTTTAATACTACCAGTTGACATAATAGGCTTGTTAGAGATGAGCCAGACCAGGGATGTACTGGGACTGAAATCCGGCCCGGCCAGCGAGGTTTGGTTTATTGCAAACCTTGAGAAGCCAAGAAGTGTGGTCGGATTACAATTTAAACAGTTTGCATATAGTTGCTAACTTATTTCATTCTTTACCATATGTCGAGATATGGGACAAATGGTAGAGAATGACTGTCAGTCTAACTTTACTCTAATATTTATTCTAATTGTTCTAGTAAAAGTGAGTCTTCTTCACTGACTCCAGCAGGGGATGATTCGCTTTCTAAGCCAGTGCGGTCTGAAACCTCTCTCTTTAAGTCTTGACGGGGTCTGACTCATAACTGGGACAATTTGCCTAATACTCATCTTGAGTCAACGTTAGCAGAGGCCCTTTTTATTTTTGGCTGTACAGCTTTATCAGCATAACTGCCACAGTCATCATGAGAGTCAGACGCCCTGTCATCTCTGCTCTACGTGTAAGTGTAAGTTTTGTGGATCTTCTCTGACACCGTCTTGGTCGTCATTAAATGTATACACTTAGCAACTTTGCCAAAGAATTTCTCTCCATTAAAGTCCATTACCAGGCAGCGGTAGGTAGGTACTCTTCTGTACCTGATGTGGAGCAGACACTGTCTCCTTAGTCTTTTCATTTTCATTCTCGAAAGGTTGAAGTTGAAGTTGAGGACAACGTTTGCAGAAGAAAACATTTTTGCAGTCAAATTTTCCAAATACTTTCCGAAGTATCGTTCACCTGTGTTCTTACTCTGAAGGTAACCAGAGTTCTCATGATGACATCATTCGGACATCAATTTAGTTCAGTCAAAATTCAAAATTCTATAGTTCTGTTCCTTTTTTTTTTCACGTCCAAAATTCAAAAAAGCATTTGGAATGAATGTTAAAGTTGACTTGAAACAATACAGTCTATTAAACACAAACATAAACAGAACATTTTGCACTAGTTTTTCTCTTTATTCAAGTAGCTTTTGAAAAATCGAATAGTGTCAAAAAAGAAATTTTATTGATCAGTCAGGAAATGGTATCATACTTTTATCATACTGATACTGTTCATCATGTACATCTCCATAGTGTGATTTCTATTGCATCCACCTCCACAGCTACTCCCACATTTGCAAGTTGAGTCAAGCCAAATACGAGCTTTTTGGATTGATACCTCCCCCGACTGCAATCGGCTACTCTTGTCTACTATCAAAGCAAGCTGAGCTTATCTCAAACAAGCCCAATGACTTGACTTGCTGCTCTTGAATATGACTCCCATCTGTGGCCCCACCCTCTTAGAGTCAAATCAACCAATAAGATCATTTCTATCTCCTCAGCAGGCCTGTCTCTGATAAATGTTTTTCCCTCTAATGTGCCAAAATGGCTGATGGGCCATATACTGTATTTCTCACTTTATTCTTTTTCCGTTTGTTTCCCTCTTTGGTGTCTTCCAGTCTGCAATCCCGATCCAAGCAAGAAGATCTTCCCACCACCTTCCCACAAGTAAGAACCACTACTGCTGCCTTTGAGCATGATCCCCAGGGCCTTCCGCCTGACTCAAAACACCTTAACCTTGTTAAACTCACATAACGTGATGATCTAGTTTATGAGCTAGTAAACACTATGCTCTATTGAACTACAGCTTTAATTTTCACAGCTGTATTACAGATAGTCAAATTCTCCATCTGCAGAATTCCCACAGGCATATTGTACTATATATGGGACAATGTTTTGAGACAGAATGGTGGTTATACAAAATATTTGTTGACCTTACAGTAAGTGTTTGCAGCTGAAAATAGTTCCTGGGGCAATTTGGACTCAAGTGTGTTTGTTCAGAGAAGATTGAATGCTTCTAATTCACTTTCCCAGTGATACATTTTAAATAACAGTAGTCTTCTTCATCTGTAATTTATAATTTTGGGAAATTACATAGGAAATCACAATCTAACTTTATAACTGCAGAATCATCTACTGTACTGTAGCCAGTAGAACATAAATGTGCAATGTAGTTGTTGTTGATGTTTCCAGGCCAGGTGGACAGGTTTGTGAGGAACTCCCTCTACACAGGCTCCCTGACACAGAGGAACCCAGTGGCTAAGCCCAAAAACAGGGCTGCCTGTGCGGTATGGCCCCCCTATACGGTGCTGGCTGCAGTGAGGAGTTCAGTTCCATCAGTATATAGCTACAATTTGAATAAAAAACCTCATCAATACTGACAAGAGTATTTGTAGCAAAACATAGTGAATAGTTTATATTGTCTTTCTTAAAGATATTGGACATTCAACTTCAAGAAATCTGACTTTTTCGGGAAATACTCTAACTCACATTCTTGCCAAGAGTTAGATGAGAAGGTTGACGCAACTCTCAAGTCTGCATGTTAAGAGGAGAGCTAAAGCCAGGAGGCGATTAGCTTAGCTTAGCATAAAGACTGGAAACAGGGTAAAACAGCTAGCATGGTGCTTTCTAAAGCGAAAAAAAAAAAAACAGCACCTCCAAAGCTGAATAATTAACACCGAGCTGTTTCCAGTCTTTATGCTAAGCTAAGCTAACTGGCTGCCAGCAGACGGACATAAGAGTGGTATTGATCCTTTCATCTCTTGGCAAAAAGGCGTGTTCCCCAAAATGGTGAACTGTTCTTTTAGATAATTGTGTCCCCAAATGGATCCACTATTGGAAATGGACTCTTTTACTGGTTACACTGGGCTTGACTTCTTCTACTGGCGGATCATCAGATGCTTTTTTTCTAATCAGGCTTTGTGGTGGCTTTAAATAATTGTTTTTCCTTTTTTTATTTTTGAATCTTCCGTTTTAATCAAATATACAAAGTCTGTGCAATTCTGGCATCATTGAGAATGTATGATCAATGTGCCAACTTTATTCAGGACCAAGTGTCTTTAATTGTATTCATTATTATGATTTCTACTTTTCTTCACGTCTTTTTGTTTTGTCTGAATAAAAGCAGTGCATGCATCCTGCCAAAGTAATTGACAGCCATTACAGGTAGAATTAGATAACCGGTTGTTTACTGTGACTTTAAATACCCTAATGTTTTTTATGATTATTTCAAACACATGTGTTTGCATCACACAGATCTGTCTAAAGGGGTGTGTGTCACTGTCTGGACTGCCAAGATTACTGAAAACTATTTAGAGTTAATGATAAAGATTTGAAAGACAGCCATGCAATATACTTGTCAGTTGTATCCTATGAATGAGACTCCTTTCCCAATTCTTAAATTAGTCCGGGAGCCAAGCTGTTGTCCCGTCTCCCGCAGTCCAGGACACCGTAACATGAGAGCTTTCATTTTCCTTTGACAAGTTTGCACTCGCAACTCATGAAATACAGCAGCTTGGTCAGTGGCCCTGCGCTTCCAACTATGACGTTTTACAGTGCGTACCCTACGTACCCGAGCGTCAGTTTTGCACACGCAGGGCTGCCTCTAGTGGCCGTAGTAATTATGAATGGAGAAAAGGAGGAAGCCAGGGGAAGTAGCGACAAAGGCCATAAATACAGGAGGTTGGGATGGATGGGTCGAACAAATGCAGGGCTTTCACTCAGGTGACCGCTGTCCATGACCCGTGTGAAACCGACGTTGATGTACTAAACTTAAGTACGTGACTTAAATTATGTATCAAGCATATTCATTTTAACCCAAACCATGATCGTTTTCTAAACCTAACCAAGTAGTTTTGTTTGAATTCACAATGTTAATCACGTTTGAAGTCTATCGGAGTACCCAGTGCATTAAAAGTGATGCCAAAGGGGGTCCTGACCGAGAAGCTGTATGTGACGTGTGGGAGTGAGATTATTTGCCTTTGATTGTCACTATGTGCTTCGTGTCCACCCTCCATAGACCTCTTTACACACTAAAGACTTTTTAAGATGAAACAATGCATGTGGTTGATTTCCCCTGTAATGTGCTTTAAATGTGTTTCTAAATGTCCTATTAGTTTTATTTCTTCAGCCTGAGTAATCAACCACAACTGGTTTCACAGGTTTTTATAGACCTTGTAGTTCTCTATTTATCTTTGTGTCTCCGTCGCTGTGACTCATTGTATGGCTAACATGGAATTTATTAACCCAATCACAGCATGAATTGAGTGAATATCTAACTATCAAACAGCCAATCATCTTCTGCTGCTGTCTCTCACTCTGTTTGCAGAAACCAGTAATGACGCAGGGATCATAAGGAGGAGGCTGAGCATCGTGTGACCACATGTGTTGTTGCAGTTTGTAATAAACTGAAATTCAGCTGGGATTAAATAAATTCCAATTTCAGAGATTGTCACCTGTGATGGGAGTGTTTACAAGTATATTTAAAATGTTTCCTTGTCATGCTGTTGTGGTATTATATTGTGATATATCCATACCATATTTATAGTGTACTTTGTGTTGGAGTTACATATGATATGCACTAACTTTGCTAGATCTGCATCTTAGTGTGTACTTGCATACATTGACATGCAAGTCAATGCATTCACATTTGCTGTTTTAATTTGAAATCTAGTTATATATTCCAACGTTCACGCGGTACGAATGAAAACGAGAAGCCAAATCAAAACGTTCCCAGATTAAAGTAACATTTTAAATGATGATATTTGCAGCCAGTCCAAAAGTGGTGCCATACCAAACAACAATTCAAGTTGAACATTCATTTTTTACATCCTGTGATGTTTTGTTAATATCTTCATAAACAGTTGCTTGACTACTATCGCTAGAAGAAAGTTCAACATTTGAATGATATAGCAAATACCGTCATTTTAAAGTAATATGATTAGTCAAGGTTATTGTGACATATCTACCAAATAAATATAGACCTAATGCAAAGAAATTTATAGTAATCTTTTTTTTCTCTATACAATATATTTATGCCATTTGGAGCTTAAAGGATATTTTACTACTTCTACATAATCAATAGTTTTATATTAACTTGCATCCTATCTATAAGGCATATAGTATATATATAGTCAAAATGTATTTGACTTTTTTTATTTTGAAAATGATAACTGGCAATATACAATTTATCATTTACTGTAGTCATGCAGAATAGTGTGCAATAACAAAATACAAACAGTGACCTAAACAATTTGTTTTTCTTATCAAGTTTAACAGGAACTGTTTGAAAGTCAGTGAGGCTCAATATACAGAAATGTTCTTATTACATTTAGTTATAGTCAATGATAAAGGAATTTAGCCTGATTTTTGATTAGAAGATGGTTTCATGATTTTCATCGACTGTTTGCACATAGAGACGGATAGCAAACTAAAGGACAAACCTAAAGGAAAGTGTGGAAAAGCACACAAAACAGATGCTTCTCTGCAGGTCACTGAATGCCAATGATACAAAACATATTATCTGGCCTTTGCAGTCACAGATTTTCCTTTAATTAGTTACCCATCTGTAGATTTTTAAATTGGTATTCTTTTTTACATTATTGTTATAGTTAAAACCTCACTTTAATTATATGTGTAATTCTAGCAACATTGTTAGTCTCATAAGTCGTATTAAATTATTCAAAAAAACACTGAAATTGTCTTTTCTTTTCAATCGCTTCTTAATAACCAATGTAGTTTGTAACCTTTGAGACCATAAATGTGACATCAAACAGCGTTTTACAGCAGTTCACGTCTACATTTGTTTGGTCTTTGTTGCCTCCTCACTTAGCAGAACTGCATTATCGCTCTCAATTCATGTTTTTGGTACAGAATTGGAAGCTTCCCATAGCATTCATAGTCCTCTTCCTATATATATATATATATATATATAATTTAAAATGTTAGTTGTTGGTGGTCATGCCTTTACTTGGGCAGTGGTTCCTTAATTCCAAAAGGGATGATTCATCAATGTGCACTCAAGCGCTATACAAGTAAAATGTATTATTATTCTTATTATTATTATTATAGGAAATGAACATTTCAGAGAGGCTATTTCACAAAACACAAATATTAAAGTCCTGAGTAGTTAGCATAATCAGCAAAGGCTGCCATTACTGAACAAAGAAAAGAGCACCTCCTGAAGAAATGTAAACTGCATTAAAAGACAATTCACTGGAAAAGAGTATGTACTTTAAATGTTATTGTATAAATATTAATACTGCATATAGTGTTTAACTGACCCATGACTCTGGGAAGAACAGGATGCATAACAAAGTAGCAATGGTGATGAAAATCTCACAAACTACCAGTTCAAAGCACCCATTTTGAATATTATCAGCCCATTAAATGGCCATTATCAGTTTTTATCACTAGCATTATATTGCTTCAGACGAGGCAAACTACACCTACCTACATTGTGAAATGGTCGCAGTTTTAAGGACGTGGTTAACGTTGGTAATTGAAACAAAAGTTTTTGTTAATGATATAAAGTTTGACTTTGTTATATCATCCAAAATAATCTCCCAGTTCATTGGAAACGTTTAGGATTTGGTGGTGCTATGGGTGCTTCACCAACTATTTACATTTTCTAGGGAAAGCCGGGTCGCACACATTGGGCTGCACCATTAGAAAATACTGTGTATCGTATATTGTTCTTGAGAGGTGGGTGACATCAACATATCAACACATGTCTGCCCCTCCTGCTGGGAATAGAAAGAGATGATGGAACAGCTGATAAACTGAGATAACAGAAGCTCAGAAGTGCATTGAGCAGGTGAGCGCTCGCCCAGAGACAACGCATTCTTTGTCTTTTCGTCTCACTACAAGCATTGCTGGTAATGCCCAGTCCCTGGGATTTACACCTGCAGGGAGAGAAGGATTTGCTCTGGTTCAGTTATCATTCCTGCAACCTGTTCAGCTCCTGTGGTTCTCACATAAGGAAGCAGCCGGTGAAGTTTGGTTTTGCAAACTATCTGACAAGAAATCTTCCAAACGGTAATTGTTCATATTTGTTCAATATTCCAGTGAGTTAGAAAATCAGGTCAATTATTGTTTTGATCTGAAGTGAAAATGGAGCAAGAAAGTCAGACTGTCTGATGAGGTTAAGGGGTAAAGAAATAGTGCTTAAGCATCAAAAGTGATTTTTAAAAAGAGCGATCCACTACATGCATGTGACAGGCAACTCTGCAAGTGCCAGTGTTAAGGTATTGTTGAAACACTGATGTCTGGGGTGGAAATGTATGACAATGTTACTCAAATGACATCATTTTCTTGTAATGTACTTCGACAGCAGAGAGTACAGATCAATCCAGTAGTTGTATTTCTATATGTGTCACCTCTGATGGTCTTCCATATCAGCTGCAAACTGACATTCCACACCATGTTCTGGGTTCTTCTGGGTTCAGGTGTGAGTGACATTATGTTTGTTTTTTCGCTCCAGGTCTCATCTGCAATGAGGGTGTGTGCAGTGCTCTGTGCTGTCTTTCTGTTGCTTAGTCAAGCTCAAAGTGGATCTCATCGAGACCGTTCCATGGTTGTCAGAAGTAAGGGAAACTCTAACTAATGAACAAAATGATAAGGAGTTGATGAATGATTATTAATGAATAAGACATTGTGAAACAATAATTTACATCTTATTGTAATGAGATGAAGTGTTACGCGGCTTCTTTTCACATAACTAGAGTTGTTGTTTTTTTTGTCATTTTTGTCAATTTCAAGCAGTTTACATTTTAGAATGTACTTGTAGAATGTCCAAAGTTTGTTTTTATTCCTGTTTCCCTGGCTGTCAGACAACCAATCACATAACCTTTTACAGTTACTGATTTATTTATGAATTAAAACAGCCTTTTGGGAAAATGGCATTGTTAATGATAAAAAAAAAAAATCTAATTAAAAGGACCTGCAATTACAAAACAATTGCGCATTAATAGATATATAAATAAATATTACTCTTTGTAAACGTGCCGGGTTTTCAGAATTTAATGGCTGTATACTGTATGTATTTTTTTTTTTTACATTTTTATTTATTTCATAATTTACCATTTATTACTTCATTTTGAGTACTTTGGGTCTCCATAAATGTAACTCCATTCTTTTTATTTTTAAAGCAAGAACAAGGATAACTCTACCTGTGTGTTGCAGCACAAACACATTTGCTAAGATACCACAAGGATTAAGTGATAATATCTTTCTTTCTTTCTCTCTCTTGTGTAATTTGGGTGAACTGGACCTTTCTTGTCAGCATACTAGAAGTGTGCCGAATTATTGGAAGACTTTAATTATTAATGGCTCATAAAGGATAGAGGATAGTTACATCATGTTCTGTGTTGTCCAGATCCAGACATCGATGCCTCCTGGTACACAGGCCGAGGGATCAGGCCCGTCAGGAGGTTTGGCCGAAAAGTTGGTAGGAGAAATGAGCATCTGGCTTTCATCAGAGCCAAAGTTTACACACCAGCAGCTGACAGTGACGCCAATGTTTGGATTACACAGTAAAAATGCTATGGATGATTAACTATCTATTGTGTTCTCATTTTTCAATGTTTCATTCAGGATGTAGAGTTTTCGAACATATTGCAAAAGTTATGTTCCGTAATGAAAGATGTAAATTCATTTGTTTTCCCAAATATGATATCAAGGTCAGTTTGAGGATCGCAAGTGTTTTCAAGAAGCTAAAGAATAAGAAACTTACTTAAAAATGTATTACTTCTATTGGAAGATGTGAACTGTAGATACATGTAGTCAGAGGAACCGTGCAAAAACAGAATTGTCATTTGAAGTTATACATTTCATCATGTATACATAACTATTAAATCCGCCATCAACACACAAGTTACTTCTTACTTATTGTGTTACCTCAATACAGCATTTCATAACTTCACAGTCAAAAAAAACTTTCCACTTCTGCATCCTTCAAATAACTCTTCAGTAGTTCATACTCCAGTTGTCATTAGTTTGTGCTGACTTTGGTTGTATTTAGAGCCAAACAGTTTGAAATGAATCAAAGCTTTTCTGAGATCACACGAGGAGTTTGCAAAACAACTGCAAAATATGAAACGGCAGTACTGAAGGTTTATATTAACAAGAGTTATACTCTCATAATGACAACCAAATAATTTTTTTACCTCATTTCATTCACTCAGCATGAGGTGAGGCATCCAAACACCAGCGGCCCCTCAGGCCCAACACAAACTTGGTTTCAATCAGCACAATGAAGCTTTGTTTCAGTGTCGATTATCATTGCAGATCTCAGCAATGTTTTAAATCACCACAAAGTAAAAAGTCGACATTTGCAGCCATCCTGCAGAGAAACACAGTTGTGTGTTTGGAGAAAACATGAAAGAATATTGTTCAAAGAGTAAGTGACGGAGTGAAGAGGAGAAAAGTCAAATGTATGGAAGCTTCAGAAGGCCAAATGCAAACAGAAATACCAAAGCAAAAACGACAATTTCTGATTTTTTTCTGGGGGGTTTTGTGTGTGTTTTTATGCTAAGCTAGGCTAAATTACTAAATTGATTCAGTTTGAATAGCTGACTAAATCAGAGCAGTTGCCAGTGTCTCATGTGGAACTAGGCTAGCTAAACACATCCTGAATCCAGCTTCATTCTTAATGCGCAGACAAAAAAATTGATCTTAAATATCTCATCTCAGACAAAAAGCAAAAAGGCATATTCCCCAAGATGTTCCACTATTTCTTTAAAAAACAACAATCTCACTGGTTCAGTTAACCTTGAGGTGGCAGAACTAAAGGAGTGAAACCAAGTAACAACAGTATATATTTGAGACTTTTTGGAGTTCTTTCTTTACCATTAGACTACGCAAGTCAGGACAATGTATGTATCACTTACAGTACATCTGTGACTGCACACAACCAGGTACACATTAAATCATTTCAAACTCCAGACCAACAGAATGCAGCACATTGTTACACAGTGGAAATACTTTCAAAAACTGTTTTTTATTATTATCTTGATTAACCTTTACAGGGTCTCTATTGTGTAACAAGGAATTTGTAGAACCACACTCAGCTGAATGCTTGGGGGCTCTCCTCTCAGTTTGATCACAGGCAGGAGTCCCTGAATGAAGGTAATTGGTATCACTTCAATATCTGGCAAAGACAGAGACTGGGGGGGGGGGTGTTGTGGATGAATCCCTGTGGAGTACAATTGTTACACAAAAGCCAAGAACCTGAAAATGTGTTTCTTGTTTCCTCTCCAACACAGTGCCTATCGTTGTGCATCGGGCAGAGAATCACAGATGCAGAATCCACAGAAACTTTTTTTTATTGGAAATGTTTTGATGTATACCAGCTGACCATGTGTTACCCAGTGCAGCTTTGAAATGATGAAGACAGAGAAACAAAGACAAGCAGCAATACAATTGACAGTGACCGAGGTCAGGGTCCAACTTTGCAGCAGGATGGAAAAGGATTGAATCCTCTGCGACGCAAGTCCACATTTGGTGTCTCCTTCCACTCTGACACACCTCCCTGCTGCGCTCCAATACACTCGTACACTCTGTGGGCTGAATCAGAGCTCCGTCAGCAACCACATCACGCTCACAGACACGCACACAACTAAGCTATACTGCCAGTGATTGTGTATCGATTAGAAAGAGTACGTTTACACCTTAGGTTTGTATCTACTGCTCTCTAGTGGCAGATACGTGATCAGGCAAACTCTCTCTTCAGACTGTATGAATCGAGCTTCCTCTGGTAAGATTAGGAGACCCTAACAACAACCTTAAAGGCATAGTTCGGATTTCTTTTTTGAAATGGGGTTGCATGAGGTATTTATTTGCAGTCAGTGTGTTACCTACAGAAGATGGTCGTCTAAATGCCCCCAGTTTGGAGAAGCAGGCAGGAGCACCAGCACAGAAGCTAAGCAAGGTACTGCTGTGGACGGATTTTCACTGCTTTGCCTTGCCACCACACGTCCCTTTCCAAAGTAACTAATTCTTTAAAACACTAAAGTCACACAATAACAGAATTTAAGGAACAGAAAGAGGCAGCAGTAGACCAGCTGTGTTCTGCAAGGTAAAATTGCTATTTTTCTCAAAGGAGTCTGGTGGCTTTGAAAAGAGCAAAGAAAGCGGCTTCAGTTCCCCTTCAGAAAGGGCTGTCTGACAGCAAGGTATAGCTGTGAAAATATTGTAAATATAGTGTCCACTTAAACTGATATCGATTATTTTAGGTGTCTAACGTGTTTTGCTGCTGCCCCCGTCCACAGCAGGACTTTACTGAGCTTCCTGTCTGTTTCTCCAAACTGCATCTACTGGGTGGTGGTAGTCTAGTGGTCTAGTAGTCAGTCTACACCAGAAAGTCAAGAGTTCAATACCAGACTGCTACCATTGTGCTCCTGAGCAAGGCATTTAACCCTGATTTGCTCCAGAGGACTGTCCCTGTTAGTTAGTTCAATGTAAGTTGCTTTGTCTGATAAATGACCTGTAATGTACTGTAGCTAAAACACTGGCTGTGGATAAGTACCTCATACATCCACATTTTTCATACAGCTATCCTTTTAGCCCTCATAGTGTTTTTTTTTTAAGCATCTGATTGGTGGGACTGAAACACAGCCCGAGCAAACCCGTGAGGCTGAGTTCTGGCAATAGTCCCAAAACAACTTCTTAGTTGCATTTCCTCCAACACCTTTAGCCTACTTACCTACATCTTGCAGCAGCTTGCAGACATGATCCCCTGACAGGGCTGATGTCTCTGTAAAGAATAAGCCCCTGTCATTAGCCAGACTCTGTCCTTCCTGTATGATGACATAAAGAAACCAGAGGATGGCATAGATTGAAACACACAGTAATTGTGACTGCATGTTGAAGAGAGATTGATTGAGATTAAGGAAGGCGATTTTCTGTGTGTGTACCTGTGCTGAGACTTGTCGATCCTGTGCCAGATCTCCCTTGTTGCCTACCAGCCACATGACAGTAGATCCTGGGACGTACTGTTTCTCAAGCTCTTTGAGCCACATTTGAGCTCTGATAAATGTGACCTATAGTGACGCAAACACACACAAGGATATGCAATGGCATAAGCACCAGCCAAGATAAGACAAGATAAGTCATTTTCATGGTCATGCGTCTGTTCCTTTTACCCTTTTGCTGATATCATAGACCAGGAGTGCAGCGTGGGCGCCTCTGTAGTAAAGTGGGGTGACACTGTGGTATTTCTCCTGCCCTGCCGTGTCCCATATCTCGAAGCGGAGAGTGACATCACTCAGATGCACAACCCGGGTCAGGTATGCACCTGAGGGGGTTAGACAACACAATAACATGAGAGGGGATTCATTTGTTCACTACGGAAGTCTTCAGAGAAGGTTCTAACTTGTCATCAACATTATGTGTGTCATGTCTACGCATTTTAAGCTTTCACGCGTCGTTTAACGGCCCATTCTCATTTTCAACTCGTCATATATGGACGCACGGCCGCAGATCAACGTTGTGAATTCAAACAAAACTACTTGGTTAGGTTTAGGAAAAGATCATGGTTTGGGTTCAAATGAATATGTTTGTTGTAAGTCAACGGTTGACCTTTGGTTTCACACAGGACACGAACAGTGTCCTCCCTGGAGGAGAGTCCTGTGTTTGTTGGCCCCATCCATCCATCCATCCACCCAGTCCTCCTCCCTTTGTGGATTTTCTTGCTCTTTATGCTACGTCACCTGGCTTCCGGAGCACTCGCTCTGAGCCTTAGCATCTAATATTGTCGCAGTGGGAAATGACACTCGAAAAGCAAAGAAAATGCAAAATAACTTAAGCAATTGGTGTGGTATTCATACGCCATTTGGTGATACCAGGCTGGAAATCGCAAACATAAGAGTCAGTTCCATGCCAAACTAATACATTATAAAACTATCAAACTATGCTAAACCTTTCAGTTTGATATTTTGTTAAATACGTTTATTCACCAGGGCTAAATGAGAAGATTGATACCACTCTCATATACCTTATTTACACAAGGGGAACAGCCAGACTGGCTTTCTCCAAAGGTAAAACATATGCCTACAAACACAAATTAAGTTTACTAATTAACACATTATATCTTGTTGTTTAATCTGTACAAAAACTGAGTTTTGTTTTTTAGAGGAAGTCACTGCTCCCCGTCAAGAAATAGTCCAGCACATAACTCCCCATTAGACCACAACTTGTCGTTTTTACACTCTAAACATAGATTTTTGGTAATTAATGAATTCTTGGGATTGAGCCACAGTAGCTGTTCCCACCGCTTCCAGTCTTTCTGCTAAACTAAGCTGACAGAATAAGCGACTTTTAAAACATCTCAAAGTGTTTTCTTTTCAAAACTACTTTTCAGCATTAATACATTTCACTCTGATATATGTAACCATTGCTATCCAAAGCTCCAAGTGTCATGAACTCACAGCCTACAGTAGGTGATGTGATCCTGAACTCATCCCTGCCAAATCGCATTGCCAGGCTGGACTTTCCCACACCAGAGCTTCCCAGAAGTACCATCTTAACCCTGAGGGTCTGCACTGGTCTACTCAAAGTGTCACTGTGGAGCTGAGCTCCTCCTGGAACCCTTGGGTGCTTTTCCCCCATCAAAGGTTCACTTAACTCCAAAAAAGTGAGAAAATACAGAAGGACAAGACAGGAAACAGTCCAAGAAGCACCTCAAGTCCTGATTCAGTAGTCCGACTTTTTCCTGTCAAGAAGCAACAGGTACTCCTTCTTTGTTGTGCGTGTCTGAGGCTATGCAAGCTTTACCTTGTTTTACAGAAAATAAAACTAAAACCGAAGTCCAGTCTGAACTTGTAAAAGGTCGACCACATAATTTCACTTCCTTGTATACACACACTACTGAGCCATAAAAATTTCCATGCCATTCTAAGCTAGAAAATCACATGCACTCGTGACTAGTTGTACTCATTAGACCTCACACAGGTTGACTACATGCGTGAAATCAAAAGCTCTTGTTTATTGTGGATTACACTTGGGGAGTTTTTAATGTATGCAAACAGAATGGGAAATGTTGGTCTTTTTCAAAAGTTTGTTGTTGTTTCAGATCAACAGAAGCTGTGTTTCTTTCTAATGCACTGCATTCAGACAGGTCATTTACAACATGCAACACATTTAATAAAGAAGTTATTTTCATATCACTGTTATTTCACATTGCATGCTTTTAATATAAATGTCCTGTAACAGCATGCATTGCTAAATTGTATGGTAAGAATAACTAGCGTATGCCATTAGAAACTGGACACAGAAATGACCCCTTTCTTTGTGTTTGTACATCACAGGCTACATGTAGATTCTTCACAGACTGCAGTGGGGAATGTTTTCTTCCAGTGTATCTGCGAGCATGGCTCTGCATCAACACAGGAGGGCGTTATTGCAGCATTACAGCCTGGTGACAATACTAAAGAGTCTGGCTCACAGTCTATGAGAGTGTATCTGTATTAAATCTATCCTTTGATACTGTTTTCTGAACGGCTGCCACATTTAGATTTTCTAACAAAAAAGATTGCCATTCAAAATGGTTATTTGCAACAAAGAAAACTACAACGGGACCATTTGGCACCATAAATACAAACTGAAATTATCATTGAATAATAATAATAAATAATCAAAATAAATGTATGATTTTATAAACATAATCATGACATAATATGACATGTGTCTCTCTCATATAACATTATAAATATGAACCATAATAAATCAAATATGACGGTTTGGGAACCACTTCCATATTAGAAAATATAGGAAGATGTCCTCAGTTGCTGTATTGCAAGTACCTCATCAATGAAATACTTTCAAGGCACCCTTACTATGTATGTACCTATCTTTTTTTTTTTTTTACTGGTAAGAAAAATATGACAACGTAAGTATAACACCTCTCCACCATTAAGCCTTTCACTCCTCACTACGTTGTAAATATGGACAAACTGTTGTCTATAACGCAATGTAATGATAGACAGGATTGTTTTAAGCACTATGTGTAAAATTCAGCCTCAGTTCAATTAAAAGTAATAGGTGCTCTAATAATAAAAGTAAAAGGTGTGTTCCCGTAAGATTACAAAACAAAGTACTTCATATGGAAATTGGGAATAAAAAAACAATAAAATAAAAGATGTTTCTCTATATTATAGGCGTTACAACAGTGCAACAGTGATACCACATGATGTAAAAGGTATCTAGTGAAGTCACTATCAACTCTGCATTGACTATCTCAGAGACACTATACTGGACCATTACATCAAGAGGATGGGATCTATCGTGTGCCCATTCAAACTGAGGTATTGTCTATCTCTTTAAGGAACTTAACACTGTTTTTAGAGTTCGCTCGTCATTATAAATAGCAGGGGGTGAGAGAGAGTGCGATAGCCCAGGCAGGAGCTTTGATATCTGGCTGAAACTCAACCCTGAACATGTAGTCCCCGTCCAGAGGTTGACGCTGCATTCAAGAGCTCTGCGTAAACTCCGGGGACTGAGACCTCAGACATTAAGTGCTTTAATTGGAGTCTAAATAAGTTTCATAGTAAAACATCTTGCAGTGTGATTTTATTTAAGAAAATAACATAAGCGGATGCATTCTCTGATTCGCTGTAATCCACTGCTCCTCTTCTCACTTTTTTATTTTTTTATTGTTTTACTGTAAAGTGAATTTCAACGTTTTAAGACTATAGAAAGAACAAGTAGGTATTACGTTTGTATTGTTCTTAAGCCACGTCGAATTTCAATTATGTAGAAACACATTTCCTAGACTCCCCATCGTGTACAAGTCACCGAAACCCACTGTCCTCAGTAGTATTCATTAATTTATTCTACTCGCCCAAAGACGTCGTGGATGTCCGAGTCATGCAAGTACAATTATGAAGTGTAGAGAAAGTGTAGTCAATTGCGTATTCGTATTAGTAGTATTAATTGATAAAGGTTGTTGGGGTACCACCATACGACATTTCTGCTTTACCAAAATGACTAGCATTTCTATTGCAACCCGTATATCCGACATTACGTAAAGGCAGCTTGATTGAGTACATGCTTTGAAGTTCGTCAGTGTGACAGGTTTGAGTCTCCTGTTGCGAATCCGTCAGGTGGTGGAGTCCTACAGCTGCTTGATAAACACGAGGCCATTTAAAAAGCAACGTAACAGTGGTCGTTTGGCAACAATAAACTTAGATTTTTCTAAATGTTTGTGTTGTATTCACCGAATGACAGGTACGGGCACGCTTTAAAGGCACAGTGAGAAGTTACAGTGAACTGTTGTTCTGACTGAAATTTCTAGTAAACGCATCAGAAGCGCACGTGGGGCAAATGCTGCCAGTCACCGACACAGTGTGAAGCAGACTTGGTCGCCAGCTTCTGCGTCGTTACAGAAATACAGGAAGAAGTGTAAAAACGGATGTATGACAATGACCCACGCTGTGAACGCTACCAGACACGGTTTGTTTGATCTCCTCGCCTTTAGTTAGATATTTTTTTTGTTTAGCGACACACGAGAGCCGCCGACTGACTTCTGCTCCGTTTGGATTATTCTGTGCGCTTTTTTTTCTAGACCACAAGTGTGACTTTATCTACAGTGAGTGGATAAGTGTTTGAGAAAACATGGGGACTCAGGGCACAGGACGGAAAAGATCGACCAAGAAGGAGAGGACGACGGCGGAGGACGATGCCCTAAATCTCATAGCGCGAGAGGTGAGTAGAGAATGTGGTCAAACGCTAAATAAATGTACTCCTGGCCGGTCGGAAGCGACAGACACACTGTAGACCCGCATCTTACGCCCCTTCATAAACTCTCACCCTGCAACGTTACCGTACATCTCTACTGTTAGTCCCGACAAGTTTGCTGTTTAGAGGGTCTGACAGTTGCTCATATTCAATGACCCCCCTCAGGTTTTTCCAAAAAGTCCCAAATCATAATTTATCCTGTTTTTTTTTGTTTGTTTTTTTTTTACCCCCGAATGAAATAATGAGGTCATTAAAAGCACTCGGAGTATCCGCTGACAAAAATAGTCTTCCACTGTCCCCCATTTGAACTTACATTTAATCTCTGCCTTTTAATTATCCACACTTTTGAAGACGTTATAAGGCAACCTTCATTGCTGTCTGTTTGTCCTACGTTTTTATATATCCTACTTTAGTTGTCAATACAGTATGAACATTAACGTGTATAGACTTGAACTATGCTTGCTTACAGTAGTGTTGCCTGCCTGGTAACATAATTGCATGTAGGGTGTGTTTTAAAAAAAAAAAAACTCTTCTTCTGTTGGTCCTCAACCTGTGACCAGAGAGCATTTAATTCACAAGCTGAAGAAGAAACGTTCACGTATACAAGTGCATGTCTATGGGACATTGACATATGCTCATAAATTAAATCTATTTCTGTCTGGCATATACAGTATATATATACAGTATATATACATATATATATACAGTATATATATATGTATATGTATATATAT
>CALSCE010010700.1:12646557-12699303 GCA_943593645.1 Bovichtus variegatus | reverse complement strand
ATTGTAATATATATAATATAATACATAAAAATGTTAACAATAAATATTACCAACACAAAAAAATTTACATTTTATTCTGCCTGTGCGGCCCAGTACCAAAAGATCCACGGCCCGATACTGGTCCGCGGCCCGGTGGTTTGAGACCCCTGATCTTGGTAACATGCCAGAAAGCCACAGTCGCTCGTGCAGCCACAGCCAAGTTAATCTTTAATGTTGGAGACAAGCAGCACACTAAATCAATAGTGACGTTTTGTAACTGGAACCCTGTCCCATCAAAGCACTCCATTTCATTAAGATGGGTAAATGTGCTAAACATCGCGTTTTCAGTTTCATACACTTACACTTAATCAGACAGCTGTGCCACCTAGAATATGGCTGGAGTAGATTGACATTTTCCACCCAACACCCATTATGCCATATAACACTTTAATGGTCCAAACAATTACTTGTGTATTTCCTGAAACTTCAGTTCGGCTTGGCTTGCCTGACTCATGTCTCCTTAAAAGGAAGTGGAAGCTCTGTGTGTGTTGGCTTCCTCTTGATGACATCATCACAAGCACAGCCCGTGCAGATTGTTATCACAAACTCCTTCCTGTTTATTCACCACGTCTGAGTTTCTTCCAGAGTTTAGGGAACAGTGGGGGGTGGGGCTCGGTGGGGGATTGAGTGCAGGTATTACAATTGATCAAATCAGGTACACCGGGGTGGGGGTGGGGGGGGGGGGGGGGGGGCACCTGTACAATTTGATGGCAAAGCAGATGGACCGAGCAGTGATGGTGCTACAAGAAATGGTCCAACACTTCCTGACTGAAAGATGTTCCTATGTGACCAATGCAGCAGTGGAACACTACTTGAGGCACACAGTTATTACTCACAAGTTAATCCATTCTAGGGTTTTTTGGATTAGATGCTCTTAAATGATGAATTTATTCATGCTGGTGTAAACATGCTTCCTGAAGTTGAAATCTCTGTCAACTTGGCCAAATTAAGCCTGCTGCTATAGTGTTTAAACTAACATGTGATAGCCAGTTTGGTTCCAGATTATATAATTTTTTTTCTTTTTTGTAAGATTAATAACTCTTCATTTCACCTCTCCTGACCCTGAGCGCTCCTGCCTCTCAGCTTGGGGGACGCTTTTGAGAAGCAACTATTTAGATGCAGTGCAGGCACTGATATGTTGCCAGATTTAAATAAAAGCTGTTTTGATTAGCAAACACTTGAAAACATATATTCAGATCTTAAGTGTTTATCTATAATTACATGCTATAGGACATACAGGCATTACCTGTCACCAACCACATACAGAATAGTAATACGAATTATCCTTTTAACGCCAAGGTACATAACATTCATTTGGTTGCTTTTTTCCAAAGCAACTTCGATAATTGCTTTCAAAAGAAGAGGAGCTAAATGTCTTCTAATATTGGAAGGGCAACTTTCCTCATTAACCGCTATGTTCAGAGAAGCGTTTTCTTATAAGAAATTAAATAAATGATGAAACTGCTAGCTTAAGTGTAGTCTCAAAGTTGAGTTGTCACCCTGCAGTGTAAGTAGGGCAGTGACTTTTGCTGTCTACATTCAGTGGGGAGTTCAGTCCATCAATTTGGGGACATAGCAGAAAATAGCCGTGACTGTGACGAGCCCCCACAAAGTCCTCGGAGTGTTGTTCCTTTCCCTGCCCTGTAGGCCAGCACTGGCCAGTCCTGACCTGGATGTGATGTAAACAGAGAAGAGCAGTGGTGTGGGAAAAGATCCTTCTCTTTTAAGATGTAGTAATCACTGAAGTTCTCCACGTGATGGGTGAAATGAACTTAATGTGTAAAATCGGTGGATCCCCGAAGTCACAGCCTGTCACAGTGTGTCTTAACTAAACCCCATCAGTGTGCCTGTAAGCAAGGCATGGAACCTCTCCTACGTGGGTGTCACCGCCCAGAGGCAAGGAGTAAACTGTATTTGTTTTGAATGTAGCATGAAGAAATAAATCATCTTTTGGAAATAAACATGTCCCAGAAATTCCTTTTGGCAACTGATCTCCTGTTATTCTCAGCACTCGCAGAGCTGCATTGTGTAACTTCCTGTGAGGCATTGCTTACTCCCATCATGCTTTTAGTAATAGTGAGATTTGCAACTTAAGCTGTTGCTGCCTGAGACGCCATGTTCAGGCTACAAGAAGCTTCCTATTACTCCCACGAGGAAAAACAAGGAGGCCCCGAACTGTGTAACCAATCATGCATGTGGGAGACATCAACCAGAATATGATGGTTGTGTACAGTGTCAGTCCTGTAGTAAGCCTCTTCAGAGGAATGGTCCAGGGTTTTCTAGTTTCCATAATTAACTGTCTTGATTGGGAATAATCTTAATGTGCTGGTCATGAAACGGTGTGTGCGCACTTCCATGTTTGAATCTCAGGAAGGTCTTAAACTATGGGGGAAACTGTTTCCGTGACACTGTACTGTACTTTTGCTGGTTTCATCGCATTTCTTCACTGTTCAAGCCCAGCTTCCTCCCTTGATTTCTATTTTTAGAAATCTCTGAAGCACACTATTTATTTTATTCCTGAGCCCGCACAGTTGCTAACCAGTTTGTTTGCAGTGCTCAGAGCTCCACAGCTGTTCCTTGTGCTTGTGCTGCAGCCCGAGGATTCGTTGCATGGCTGTGTGAATGGAGGCAGACGGGAGTTTCTTTTGAGTCACCAGCAGTAAAAGGTGTTTCATGAATGTGCAGTGCAAGGATGAGTGTATGTATCTGCCTGAGGTGGGATTGTGTTGGTCACTATTTCTAAAGTCGACAACGAAAGTTTATGCTTGAATTGAGAGATCATTACCAATAAGAAAGAAAAAGAAAAGGAGGTAGAATTAAGAAAAAGTCTAAATAAAAAAGTCTGAAAAATTTATTTTAGATTTGAGCCATCATGAAATATCGACATTGGCGTTGGCCACAAATCGAGTTCACATTAATTGTATGTTAAATTACTTCCCAAAGACTGATACACATTTTTAAAATTATTATTATTTTTATAATTTTTTTTGTAGTTTTTAATGGTTGGTGTTGATGTACTTTTCTCTGTGAGCATATGTTTAATAAAACATTTTTGCAAGACAAGGTTTGGAAACGAAGCTTAATTTATCCGTTTCTGCTCAGTTGACTCATGTCTGTGGCTTTAGGGTGAGCGGAGCGTTTTAGCAGCCACTCCCTTTTAACCAACTTCTGGGAGGTTTATAAGGTTTTGCAGAGGAAAAAAGCCCTTTTTTTTTTTTTTTTTTTTTTTTTTCCCATTTAGTCATCATAACCTTCAACTGGATAACAGGCAAACTTTGTGAATCCACTTAATGGTCCCACCTCTTTTTTAAAACGCAGTCAAATCTCAGGCTGGTCAGAAATCAGAGTTATTTCTGTGTGCTCTCTTTGTCTAGCCTGTCAGTGTCAGTGTCATTAAAATACCCGTCCATTTTGGTTGCTGAAGGCAGGCATTCAGGGCGTGGGAACTCAGCTCACTGGAGAAAGCGTCAAACCAGGCTGGCATTTAGTTCTGGTGGCACTTGAAGACAGGATGCCCTTATAGATTGTCAGTAGACACAAGGGATCCGGTTGACAGAAGCCAGGCCAAAAGGTCTGACCTCTGCAGTCACCTCAGTCACACACACTACGTCGGGCTGAAACGACATGAGGTTATATTTGCAGAAAATGGGAAGAATTCAAATTCTTCATATGGAAACTTTAAGGAAGAGTGATACTATATATTTTATGTTTTGAAAATCCGTTCATGGTTCATGTTTTGTAAATTGACCATCTTGAAGGAACATGTGACATGTCAGCACTAGGCGGAAGGAGAACATCATCCACCCTTACACAATATGTTTGAAATGAACCTTCCTTTAAACTGTTCACTTAGATCCCTCTTTTCTCAGCATTTAAACCATTTCAAATGTTATTTCAGATCTTGTCAGAGCATCCATTTTTGTAATGAAGTAGCTCATTTGCTCTCGGGAGGACAGACACCCTGTTGAAGTTGTGCTGAATTAGAACAGTTTTTGATAGAACCTGGGACCATGTAGGTCATTATAAATAGCTGTAAAGGAGGAGGGAAAAAGCTGTGGGATTCTGTCTTCTGGCCTATTTACATGTTGAGGCATCTTCCTGACCACAGGTGGCTACAAAATACACTCCTAGGCAAACGTGTGGACCCTCGGATGATCCAGGATTTCACTCACTTACAGTGCCTGACAACTGAAATAATGAATGGTATTATAATCGGCAAACTAATATCTTTTTGAAGCGACATAATGTTTGGACAGTATTTGTCTTGCCGTTTGTTTTTAAGTTGTTTAGTAAAGCAGGTGGGTGGAGTTTGACGCATCAAGGCAATTTCAGGTGGTAAGTGATCAACCTCGGAAAATAATGCTGACAACACTTTTCGTTGATGTTGACAGATACTTGCACATTTGTTTGGCTTCTCAAATAATATAGCCTACAACATAAACTGCTCGAAATGATGGTTTAAGATAATTCTGTACATGAGTGAATATTAGTTTTGCTCCCCATGTGTGCAGAATACTGTTGTTGTCTACTTTGAATACACAGTTTCCTTGAAAAATAAGTGACTGTTTGTTTGTACAATGTGAATCTTTTTTCTTTTTTTGTCAAAAATTGCGCCTAGTGAGTGTTTTTAACTATAGGAGCGGAGTAATGTGTAAATTATGAAATCATTCACACCTCCCAGTTTCAAGTTCTGCAGGGCTATGCCCAGATATTTAGTACCAAAATTACCGGTACGGGGGCTTACAGTTAATAAAATAAAATATGAATGATAAACAATAATTCTATACATTTAAAACGAAAACAACAAATACAACTTTGCACATGATGTATAAGAGGCAGAAGATGCTCACTTTACAGACCTAACAAGCTTTACATTTTATTTTTGCACCAGTCATGCTGGACGTCTTGATATGTTGTTTCTCTTGCTTTTGATACGAATTAAGTCAATTAAAGGTTGTGTATGCGGTTATGTAAACCAGTGACAAATGAAAAAAAGAGTAAAAGCTCTTAACCCCTGAGCTTTTTGGAGGGCGTTCTTGAGAATCAGTCCTCCATCCTTCTCAAAGTGCAAAGTGAGTGTTATGTGAGTGGAGGTTTTCAAGAGCTGTATTTATGCTGCCGGAGGCCGAAAGACTGATGTCATGTTACTTATCTGACACTGCAGCTTTGTCACACCAAGGGTCATGGAAGATAAAAAAAAAAAATGTTTCAGGAGAAAGACCCTGTACGTATAGTGTAGATGCACAGGTACAGCATTAGAGTGAAAGAGCTTTTTTTTTTCTTTTTTTTTTTTTGTGCGTGTCTGAAAGCACTGTACACAAATGTTAAGAATCCCAAGGACATTGGGCAATCGTTGACAGAGAGGAAGTGCCATTCAAGGAGTCAGTGAGTGAGCCACGGGGAGAACAGCAATCAGTGACGGGGCTATTTCTGGAATATCTCCATCACTCGGATGACTATTTTGAAGAGCTATTTGTGACATTTTAGTTGAAATATCTTAGTTTTTTTTATTATTTGGAATTCTTTTTTTCTCATGTACACACACAAGCAGGAAGTGCTTCGCACACACGCAGCTGGCTGCAGGGTAAAAAGCATCTCTACTGATGCAGCAACCAGCCTGGTGCTCTAACATTGTAGGACTCGGTCGGCCATTTCTCCACCACTGAAATCCTTCTGCAGACTTTAATCCTACATCCATAACTTAAAGATCATCGACGCACTTTATGCATATAGAAAAAGCATTGTTGCACTGTCCTCTATTGGTTGAAAGACTCACGTCTGTTGTTGACCATAACCATCATCACAATTGGATGTGGTCAGTTGTGGTGTGATTGTGATGACACCCCACTGTGACGCAGCTTTGCACAATATTGCATTGTGAAGCTCTGCACAGGATGTGGCCAGGGCAACGCAGCAGACAAGGCAGTGCAGCCACTATGTGCCAAAACGTTTTTGTGCGCTGACTACATATCACTAAGTAATTAATTCTTCATATAGCCTAGCACATTTCAAAACGGCATTTCCAAAGTGCTTCACAGTTACTAACGATGCATAATAGTGCACAGCATGAAACGTATACAATTTATAAAACGGATACTGAAGAATAAAAACAATATAGGAAACAAAACAGAATTAAAAGACAAACAAAACCAATAGGGATGTTACGACACCAGAAATACAGCACTCAATACCAATACCAGTGAAATTCCACAATTCTCAATACCGCAGTAAAAAACAAAACAATAAACACTTAGAGCTAGTGTTAGGAAGGTCATCATTTCCTTTCTAATATCCATTTTGTATTGCTGTGAAAACATCTCCTTCCTCTAACTGTATTTTTTCAAGTTTCACGCCAAAAACTAAATTTTACCAGATATCATTTGAACACATCATGGTAGCATTATAATTTATTGAATAGAGCTTGACTGCATCACATTGTAACTCTGTGGAAACTCGCTCCGTTAACGTTAGCTGTTAGCTCCGTTATTTAGACAAGCAGGACTGTGCTGACCAGCAGTTGCCAAAACCTATCAGCTAACGCTAACTTGCTCTTGTGCTGCCAATTTCAACATGGATTTGCCTCAATGTATTACATTACATTACATTGCAGGTCATTTAGCAGATGCTCTTATCCAGAGCGACTTACAGTGAACTAACTACACGCACAGTCCGTCCAGCAACTCGGGGTTAAGTGTCTTGCTCAGGGGCTCAATGGTGGCAGCCTGCTGTTGAACTCACAACCTTTGGGGGTTTGAAAGTCTAACCACTAGACCACTAGACTGCCACCACCACATTGTAGCACAATGTAGCATTATCAGGGGATAAAAAGGGTGCAAGGGTTCGTCCCAAACACTTTTCCTATCTAGCAGAGGTCATGCAGTACAGCTGGGCAAATATATCGATATTATATAGATATGGGACTACATATCGTCTTAGATTTTGGAAATTGTAATATGGCATAAGTGTTGTCTTTTTCTGGTTTTAAAGGCTGCATTACAGTAAAGTGATGTCATTTTCTGAACTTACCAGACTGTTTAAGCTGTTCTGTTATTTGCCTTTACTCACTTAGTCATTATATCCACATTACTGATAAATATTTTGTGAAGGCACTGATAGTGAACCCTACAATATTGATATCAAAGTATCGGGTCAAAAATGGCGTGATATTTGATTTTCTCCATATCGCCCTGACATGCAGCCTATTTTACTGCTCTATTTTTTTACAAACGGCACACATTTCAAGTTTGAAGGAGTGTGAATGGGAGAAAGAGAGTTGAATAATTATTCATCTGGTTTGTGTCCTGGAGATGGAGAGGATTCCTTTATTTACTGGAACAGAACATGTTTTTTCTTTTTTGTCTTTCCTGACAAAGCTGTTAAGTAAGAGAGATTTTAAACGTGTGTGTGACCAGGGTTAACTGAGTCATAACTAAAAGGTGTGTGTCTGTGCGTGTGTCTGTCTGTGTGTTTTCCTGTTACTTAGTCATGATGAGTGACATTGGGGAAATGCATTAGTGCGATGGTGGGAGGGATTACAGAGACCCCGCCTAGAGGCGAACAGACTGCAACCACACAGTGTCTGCCACAAAGCTAGAGGAAGGAAATGCTTACACACACAGTCTGTAGCACACACTCCTACAGTACACGCTCTGAGAGCGGTCCTTTTAAGGAAAAGGCCGTGCTCTTAAATGACTGCTGAGTGGAGCAAAGGGAATGCCCTCAAATACAGAAATATAAATATATACACACATTTGCACATTGTTGTAACTGCACATCTACATGGGTCTTAATATTCTCACACGATTCTTTACTTATAAATACAGTCCGGTACATCTGTTCAGAGTTTAAACGAAACTTGATATTCTGTGTTTATTGACACTGCTACAACACTGGTAGTCCCGCCTTTTACTGATTTAACATGCTGAAGTTTTAGAAGCATTGCTTCAGTAGAACTGTAAAACCCTGCACCTTTTTGGTTTAAGGGTGCATTTGTTCTGAAACGTATGGTGCACTCCCTTCCCAACCATTAACGGCACAATTCACTTGTATATTAAGAACTCTGTCGAGCCGGACCTCTGGTCACACGCTTATTCAGCATTTATACATGTGTACAACTTCAGTCCACCTCAATTGGCAGCTGTCTCACTTCTCTTTTTTTCTGTTTTCTTTCTCTGTGTCCATTTCTTTCTCTATCTGCTCTTTAGGCCGAGGCCAGGCTGGCGGCGAAGAGGGCAGCCAGGGCCGAGGCCAGAGAGATCCGCATGAAGGAGCTGGAGAGACAACAGAAAGAGGTAAAAGTCCAGTTACACTCTCACGTTTAAAACTGTGATACTGTCTGCAAAGGGCATCACTGCCCGTCATATGGTCGAAGGCATATGTTGGCCGATGAGTTTTTTTTTATCCGTGTATCTCTCCATGTCTGGAAGACTTTCCTAATTTTTGGGTACTTTTATTACACCTAAACCCAAACAGCTTAACATTGGGGGAGGTCAGCATATTTATGCAGCTTTATGACATTCCAGTTTCTTACATTAGGTGCTGTCGTATGCTACATGGCTTGATAATGCATTACCCTAAACAGCAAGAGGATTTCAGCAGTCTTGTTGGTACTTTGTTGTTGGCAGTGCAGACCTAAAGCATTTCCTGTCAACAGTGCTTTACGCTCTTAAGCCGGGACTCTTAAATCCCGGGGGTCATGGGTCAGAGGTGTAAAGAGACTGCTGTAACTGCAGCTCCGTGGATAACCTCTGCTGGGGATTTTCTAGCAGTCTAATTGTTCATGAAAGTGCAGGAAATGCGCTAGACAATTGAAAGAAACGCATTAAGTACAAATTGATTTGAGAGGAACTCATAACCCACCTCCTTATCAATCACTTCAGTACTAAAATATCAATACCATTCCCCCAGGATCCTGTGGATGTCATGTAAATAATAACTAGAACTGCAAAAAGTGAATTTGCAAATTCTAAAATTGAATGACTGATTTGTTCCTAGAGGCCATCTGAACATGGATTCTCTCTTAAAACAATGCAAAACATCTGGAATATAGGTGATAAGATGTGGCTCATCTTGTTCCACACACTGTCTTGAGCAGTGGATTTGTGTTCCAGCAATGTGTCCAACTATACAATAACATTAAACTGAGTGAGCCTCTAGCAAGAGTAGGTGACGTATTCTGTGTTGGGCATAAGGCTCCATTAGTTAGGGAACATTAAGCAAGTACAAAAGAGGTTAAGTGACCAGTTTAACTTGGATATTTTCTTTAGCGTGTAGCTTCCCACTGTGAGGTTTAGCACACAGTCGGCCAAAGCAACGAGATGAACGTCCTCAAAGAAGCTCACTAATTACTCTTTCAAGAAGAGTTTGAACCAGTTTAATTGAAAAAATCTCCCAAATCTTGTCACGCATGTGGATCCGTTCTTGAAATGACGAGAGGTTCTGTAACTGACATGTGTTGTTTAACCCTTATATTTAACCGTTTCTTCCAAACCACAGTTATTTACCTTCGGTTACCTGTAATTTACATGTTTGGAAGAACAGTTTTGAGTGTGGACAACGTTTCACCTGCCCAGTTGGTTTTATCATGTTTTTTTTGCGTGGCCTTGTCTCCTGGGATAACTTCATACAGTAAAGTATGTATAAGCTGCTGTAATTGAAAACATGGACACTGCAGAGTGTCAGTTTCATGGGATTATTCAGGAACATAAATTTGAACTTCCAAACTTCTCATTTAGAAGTGTTTTAAAACCGATGCCAACTGTGTCCTGAGTTGATAACTACAGACTTATTTTTATACCGATTAGCGAGTCTTGACTTGACGGGGTCAAGACAGTTGCTTTGTTTCATTTGGCAAATCCCATCAGAGGACATAGATGCTGCAGCCGCTTTGCTGAAGCAGTCAAACACTTATCGTTAAATAAAGTAAAGTGAGGCCCTGTTTCTGAACGTTTTGCCCTCTCAGCCATGACTGGAGAACGTCATCTGTCATAGGGCTTGCCGATAATTCAATATCATAGTTTATTGTCTTTCAATGGAATCTTATTGTGATGAAATCAGAAACGGAGACATTAGCTTTATTTAAAAGATGCTCCCCATGGATGTACGCCATTGATCACAATGGCAGAATACAACCAGAGATAATGACTGTAAACCATAAAGAACAATTTCTATATTCTCTCCATATATTTTGTCACAAAAACCCATCCATCTCTTCTCTTTTTTTAAAAGATGACCACTTTACATGTCATTAGAGAAAAGCCCTTTACCATTAAAGTATACTGGGATAATCACTATTCCAGCTCTCAATTATTCTGCAATCAAAACACAGGTGGTGAGCCAACAACAAACTACACACACAAATACACCAGTCATATGCACTGGATTAAGGCTCATTGTTAAGCTGAGTCTGGTCAGGGTGAGTGCGCACGCTTGCTTGTGTGTCCCTTAAACCGTTTAGCCAGGTTCTAAAGTAGCTTAGCCGGTTGCGGTCCCCAGCCCAGCCTACAGTGGAGTAGTTGTTGTCGCCGTGCTCTCGACATGAGCGATGGGTCGCCGCACTCACAACCGCCTTTGGGACTTTTGGATGTTTTCTGGCACACTGAAGACAGCACTTAAAGGTGGATTATTGGCTGTATAGCCGCAAGACGAGAACCTTGTAGTTTCCTCTGTTGCTCTGAGCTCAAATCTCAGCTCTTCGTCCTGCGGTAATCCTGCCTATATGCATGGCTGTGGTGTTACCTACTAACTGCTGAGGGATGCAACCTTTCCTTGTTCCCTGAAGGCAGCAGGACGGCTGGGCGTCGGCTGGCAGGGAGGGGGCTGAGGGCTGCCCTCAGCGGGCGCCCAGGAACCCCTCCGATAAAGAAGGGGAGCTCGGTGAGTTGAATAGAAAGGGTTCGACATGCAAGATGATTGTGTAACTTCTGATGGTGCCCTGGCTCTCTTGCTAATTGGTCGTCGAGACATGTAATTGGAGATAAGTAAGCAGACAAGATTCCTTGAGTCAGTTGTTGATATATTATGTGCTGTGCATTTTTTTTTACCACATTATGCTCTTTTACATCTTCATTCTCACGTTTGACAATTGGCGAGAAAAAGTAGAAAAACAGCATTCTGTTTTTAATTAATGGCATCTTTTGTAGGCAGAGGTCAAAGGTAAAAACAGAGAGTTAGAAAGTCAGAGCTCATCTAACATAGAAAGTTGCCTTGGATTTATCTGTGTTTACTCTTAAGGCAGTGGGTTTCTTCATCGCTCTAATTATGTAACAATGGGGATATTTTATGCAGAAATGGTGTGAAATTGGTGCATTACTTTATTCTTCTGCTTGTAACACAGTGATGTTTCACCCCAAAATATTTAATGAGTCTGACCAGCTTGGACGTGAGAATGATATCATTTTTTATGACTAGACGAGGTGTAGCAAATTATTTGACTTTCCTGCAATGCAGAGGTTGCCAGTGTGGGCTGGGACAGGTTCATCTCCACTGAGCCTATACATTAAGAGGGCAAGAGACAGTACTACCAATGGATTATCTAAGAGTTCTGTGGTTCCTGAAGTGATGCAGTGGACAAAGAGGTCGACTGCGAGTCGACTGCTGAAGGCCAGAATTACAATGCAAGCAATCCATGTATTGGGCAAGCATACAAGGGAGACAGTGGTAGTAAATCTGGATTAAAGTACTGAACCGATGGGATGGAAAGTACAGCAGCAAGGGTGGGGTATGTTTTCACTGTACGTTGGATTTGCTTGGCCAGGGTTTTGGGACAAGCTCGAAGAGGCGGTGCTCTTTTCAAAATGTAACACAGAGTGTGTTTGTCTCATTGAGGAAAGGAGCTGTGGCATACTTTTCAAGTGTGTGTATAGCAACAGCTCAGTCAGACAATGTTTTTTATTTTATTTTAAGTTCAACATGTTGTGACATTGCAGCAGAAGGGCAGAAGTGTTCACTGATTGTGGTCATTGCCATTTTTTTTCTTGCGAACATCAGTACAAAGAAAAAAGCATAAAGCAACATGTCAGAGGTGGCACAGATCTCTGCTTAGGATTTAGCGTATAAGAAAAGAAGATGGTAAATAACATCTGTGTATATAAATATAGCACACCAGCCATATGAGGCAGGTGCTTGGTGACTAACTGACCCACAGTGGTACACTGGCTTGATTCCTCAGACTTATCTGTTGTGGGGAGGTTGACAGAAATGAGAGGATACATGACCAGCGGTCTTAGGCTGAGGTGATTGGATTGAAGAATCATTTGGAAAACTATACAGATGGTGTGTTTTAGAATAATACCCAAGGCGAATAGAATTGTAAATTTGCAGCCATTTGAATTAGAATATTTCACACAATGCAAGTGTGCTGTTGCTTTTAAGCTGTAAAGTGAAGTGTAGTGGAGTGCTTGGTGACAACAAGGCACCCAACTGAGAAATAGTCCAGCACATAACCCCCCAGCTAACCACAACTTGTCATGTTCCCCCTTTTGGGTTTTGTAGGGATTAAATAAACAAGATGACACCATGTTAAAGGATTGGTTCACACTCGTCCTACTTTGTCTTAAAACGACAGTGAAGTGCCCATATGAACATCTAAAGTGGTTTTGCCTGCTATAAGTATTCCTCCTGTCCCCCATCACTAAGCACTAGGGAAGGTATATTTTGATTACCAATATGAACAGGAGGAATGAAGCGGCATCGTTCATATGGGCCCCTGTTGTGAGACTTGAACATTTGTGAACCTGTCCTTTTGCCTAGTGAGCTGTAGAGGTGCTGGTGCCGACTGTGTTACCTTTGGACCGAGCAAGGCTAGCCGTTTCCTGTCTTTCTGCTAAGCTAAGCTAACTGTCTGCTCGTTGTAGCTTCATACTGCACACTATCCCAGGAATCCCGAGAACTTGACTTGTTTTAAGGTATAAACACTTAAAATAAGTACTCATTGGTCATATTTCAAGCAACACGAAATGCAACGAGGAGAAATACCAAGTTCGTTGCCTGAGACTGTTCTGCTGAGAACAGTCTCATAGAGGGGATCATTTTCATTGTATACACAAACTTTTGTTACAGCAAATCATTTGGATTCTATTAAAGCTGAGGCGGAGTCCATGTTAGCGTTCAGAGTCTGCTGATGCGAGCCTTCTGTAATAGCCAAGCAATGACAGATACAGTATAGTAACAAAGTCAATGATCACTCGAAGTTAACGAAATATTTTGGTATTTTTACTTCAGCATTTTAAAGGATGCGTGATGTAATCTAGAACCATCCCAGCGCCCTACGTGGTGCGCTTCATGTGCAAAATGCAAAATCAACTTGCTTATTTTAAGAACAGGACTGCCCTGCTACCGTCAGTGCGAGTACAATAGATGTATTTAGTGGGCCGAAATGTGATGCCCAGTTTTGCTTCCCTGCCAACTCTGAGTATTGCAAAGGACTTGCATGAAGGACTTAACGTGTCTCTGTAGCGATACATATATTTTGTATGTATCGGCATCATTTGGTTTACACCTGGTCAGTAACTAGTTTTTTTGCCATTATATTTCTTGGGAAACGGTAAAATGGTTTGGATATGTATTCCTGTGAATCCTGTTTCTTGGGATTCAACCCTACTGCACAGACATACGAGGGCTATCAATCTTCTCGCATCACTTTGCAAAAAGAGAATCAGCGTATCTCCCAAAATATCAATAATTCATTTAGTGGGCATTATATGAAGAATATTGGGGTTCAGGTGATAAATAATCAGTTTATTTGAACGTGAGCTCAGCTTGCAGGCTTCTTTTGTTGTTTCTTTCCTGGCACAGCTTTCTGCCACTGCTACTAACCATAAGGAACCATGGCCTCATAGGTCCTCAGCAAACCTCCAGTGAACTCTGTTCTGGGGTCAGGTACTATTGGTCCTGATGTGCAGCGGGGTACTTCACATTCCTCAGTACCTCTCATTAGCAGAAACCTGCCTCTGTATGTCTTCATGCATGCTGTCTTTATCTGTCACATACTGCAGCTGACTTTTAATCTCGTATCTGTCCTCATCAAAACTCATTTCTGAGGCTGATTTATTATAATTTATTTCCCCCTGTTTTCATGTTTGTTATCCTCCAATCTTTCTCCTCTACCTCTCATCGGTGTTGGTGTGTAGATCTTTCAGGTGCAGAAGGTAGGCCTCCTCTTGCTCATTTTCCACTTCCAACATTATTTGATTTAAGCATGGTTTTGCAATCATCCTAAACGTGTGCTTCAAATTGTGCCACAGAAAATATTGGAAGTCTGTTACCTGTGTTCTGTTTTCTGAGCTGTTTTTTTTTTTTTTTGCCCCCATGTCCTGTCTCTTCTTAGAAATATTATGGCTTGAACACCAAAGTAGATGACCGATCGGACAGCAAATGGGGCGATATTGAACAATGGATGGTACAGTTTATGTGCCGTGATGACAACACTAAAAATACACCTCATTTACTAAATACTATGCATGCGTTTCTTTGCCTATTCTCCCCGCCGTAAAGTTTTGCAGCATGCCGAGTCTGCTTTTGAATTCCAGATAATTCCTGTTAAGCCTTTTTAGAAAATATGGGATTGTAAAGAGTCAACGCTTGGCCAGTAATGATAATCCACTTATTCAAAGGAGCAGGGGGCCTGTTTGGGTTTGACTCGGCCTGACCATCTGCCCCCTCGCTGTGAGACTGCATGGTACTGTGTTGAATTGACCTCTTTAGTCACTTAGTTTGAATTGTCCCAGACCATTAGAGTTTCAAACACAGCAATGATGATGCCTATATTGTTTACTTGTGTGATTAACTGCATTGTGTGGACTGTGTGTTGTTGTTGACTAAAGTAATTCACTTACTGCATGTTGCAATTTGAGGTTTTGGTGTTTGTGCCTCAGAGGTTTTTTTGGCTGGATTACTGGCTCAGATTGATGGTTTTAAGAACATGCGTGCCTGCTTATGTAAACCAGTGTGTACTTCAGATTTGTCTTAATGCAGGCCTTGTACAAAAGTGTTGAAATTAACCAAAAATACATGCTAGTGTTTGCTTACATTCTGTTCAATGCATTGCTGTCCATTTTTGTCAACATGTGTTGATTGCTACCAAATATTAGGGCTGTACTGCAAAGTTTGAAGCTTCATTCAAAACGATGACATTCATATTTTAAATCAACATTCAAAATAACACTGACGAGTTATATAAGAAAGTTTATTTAAAGAAAAAAAGAAAAGACTAACTCTTTTAATCTGATGAATCACTTTATTCAAATTGAGAATTTTTTTCCCCAAGCATTTATAAAAAAAATTTTTTTTAAAAAATGTTTAGGGTGATGACGTCATATTATATGAAAGACATTCGGTACTTTGTTCCAAAACGTCAATAAAAGCTTTTAATGTTTAAAAAATACACAATACAGCCCTACTACCAAATATCACACAATATGATTTAATGTTTGACTATCTTGGACAAAGAAAAGCAGCATATCACAATATCAGGATCCTAAAGTGACATTAAAACAGAGATTTTCAGTGACTTTAAAACAATCTTGTTGGCTGGAATGAAAACGTGCAACGTGTTCTTGTTGTGGACACCACCCACGGGGGAAACCGACCTACAAAGTCATTTTGTGTCTCCTCATCCATCTGTCTCGTTGATCTTTGACATCTCTCTCCTCCTTTGCACTCTTCACCTCCTCTCTTCCCCATCTGCACCCCTCCCCTCTGTCATCCAGGAGGACAGTGAGAGATACTCACGTTCTTCACGGATACAAACGGTTTGTAGCCCTCCCTCTGTTTCCATCTCCTTATGCTTTTCTGCTGTAATCTGGTCCTCCACCACTTGGGGAATGTTACATCCCTGAGGACCACAGGGAGAAATATAGTATCTAATGTTGGCCTAAGGTGTCTAGATTTATAGCAATAATAATAATAATATATATGTTTATATGTATATGTGACTGTGTTTATACACACACCATAACTACTCAATTAGGGGCTTTAAGTAGAAGTTGGAGTTATATCTGGAATGAAAACAAGGATTTTTTTGTAAACTATGCTGAATAAAAGAAAAAGAGCTCACTATACTGGATTTTATATAGTATAGGTAATTCCACACCTAAACCCCAAGTATTTTTTACCTGGCCTTTATTAGCTACTAGCCTTAGCGAGATACACTAACATACGCTAAACATATTTGTATACAGTACCTGCTGTGCTGTATCAAAGCCCCGTAAATCCTAGTACTTTTGACATGTGCTGTTTCATGTTTTCTTTGTATTCATTTCTTATTATTTTTTTTACTTTCTGAAGTTCTGTAAAATTCACACTGTTAATGGAACCATGTGTCGTTGCAGCAGGATACGTCCCATCTTAATCCGCTGTTCACTCTCCTTGTTGATGTAAATCACACACAGTCGTCACTTATTCCCTAACCATCCATTTCATTCTGTCACCCTCTCAAACAGCTCTCAGACGACGATGAGCGGATGTCAGTGGGGAGCCGGGGCAGTGTCAGGGTCAGTATTACTCAAACAAAAGACTTGCATTCAAGCTCTTTGATCCTTTTCCAACCATTATCAAATACCTTTTTGCTTGTTGATTAACCAAGATGGACTGTCTGTCCCCTGGTATCTTTGGTGTGTCTGTCTTCGGTAGCTTAACAAGCTCAGTGTGGGTGGCACTTTCTGTTGACGATGATGTTGTGTCTTTTGCACAGTCGGATCTTGACGCAGTTGGGGCTTATGGTGGAGGGGTAAGGGTTGAGGTTCTTGAAAGACGCACTGTGGATGAGTTTTTAACCCCGCTACCTGAAGATGTGTTGTGTGAATGAGTCGTTGTTTGACTAAGACCTCAAAGCATGGAGCAAATCTGTCTCACCCTTGATGAAATTAGACGTGGCATTCACATAGAAGGAATAAGAGTCTATTAAATCTCTCTTCATAATAACAGCGTGTGTGTAATGCATGCTCCTTTTGTTGTATCAATGAAATGGATTTGAATTGAGTTTTATATTCTGTCCATTGTATGCAAGACAAAAGTGTGTGGACTTGATTTTATTGCTGCTTAAGTAGGAAACAATACATGAATGTGGACTAACTCAATTTCACGTAATTATCGAGGGTTATGTTTGGTCGTGTACTTGTTTTTGCTGTTGGGAAGGAACATTGAGTATCTTTGAGTCAGTTGGATTTGATTTTGACAAAAAGAACACTGTGTTATAGAGCTATCATGCTCCAACCAAAACACAGTCTGCACTATTTTAGGCTCGGTTATGTCTCAAAATGGTAAGTTCCATATTTACTCTGCTATGTAATGTGGAAACATTCTTCGTACTACTCGTTCTCATGGGTGTACGGGATCAGTGAGTGTATTAGCTGCATCAGTTTGTGAAATCACTTCATGTTACTACACTGTGGCCTGTTGTATGCATCTCCTGCATGGATGTGTTGCTTGGGTTTTTCTATAAATAGTAAAAGTAATAATAATGTTGTTATCATATTTTCAGAAAGTAATTGTCCAGATTAGCGATGTCACCTGAACCAATACTTTGTTACCAAGTAGATTCCAAAATTCTGAAAACGTGACGGTACTCGTTTTTCTACAGTACCACAGGTACGACAGGTACCAGGGGGCTCAAAACGTACAGCGTTTCATCGTCCCAGGGATGATGTTTAAGACACAGTAAACACATTATCAACGCACCCCCCCCCCCCCCCCCTGATAATGTTACACTATGAACAACAAGTCCGTGTTGAAATGGGCAGAAGGAAGGCTAGGTAACAGCTGCTAGCTGTTAGCAGGACTGTGCTGCCCACCGGCTGCTAGCAGCTAACAGCTAGCAGCCGGTGGGCAGCACAGTCCTGGTAGCATGAGGGTCCATTGAGTTCCATTGTGATGCGTTCATGCTTTATTCAGTAAAAAAGAGTGTTAGGGGAAGGTAAATTAAAACATTATTACGATGTGTTCAAATGTAACTTGGAAAAGAAAAATAAGTTATTTGAAGGAGATGTTTTCACAGCGATTATATAGATATTGGAGAGGCAATTATGACTCGTTTAACGTAACCAGTATGCAAACTGTGAAAAGGAGTGTATGTTGAAGTACATGGGATTCATTACTTTATTAATTTTTTTTACTGTGGTATCGAGAGTCGTGGAATTTCTCTGGTATTGGTCTCGGCTAATGCATTTCTGGTATCGTGACATCCCTAGCTCAGATAGCGTGCTTTCCCCCGTCACTGTCCTCACTCTCTTTCTCTCACTCGAAGGACTCCTCCTCACAAAAGAAGTCAAAGAAAAAGAAGAAACACAAGCACAAAGACAAAGATGTATGTAAAAGCTCAACCTGTAAATTCACCAGCAGGCCACAGTGTGTTCTTACTCGTGTTCTTTATTCACAGAGGAACGGCTGTGATGATGATTACAGTGTACTATCCAGCAGGGTTAGTAGCTGTGTGTTGAACGGAGTGTACAGACATTTGCATTTGGTCTGTTTGTAGAATAAGTGTTTTGGTGTGTAGAATGTGCCCCACCTGTCACTCATGAGCCTCCTCTTTGTCTTGCTGTCAGAGCTCAAAACTCAGTGATGAAAGCAGAGTGTCTCGCTCCTCCAGGCTAGACCTAACGGTGCGTGTTGGCCCCTCTCATCCTTATTGCTGAATAGTGGTACAGTGATTGTACAAGACATTATATAGCTTAAAGGGTAACTTTGGTATTTTTTCCCATGTTTTTGTGACCAAGTGATTATTATTATTAACATTAATAGCGAGACATTGCAGACGCTGCAATGTAATCGGGCAGTTCAGCAGCGCCGATGCATCTCCGCTAAAAGTGCTTGTGTTTTCCACTTAACCTTTCGCTTGATCTTGTGATATCATGACATGAAAAGATCTTTTAGATAACACTAAGCACCCCTTTCTGCAGTCCAACACAACAAACTCTGCCTACACCGGCACTCCTCTCTCCGGCTCTTACTCACGTCGCCACTGTCGTCGTCTGGCAGCAAGTCGCCTCTCGTGAGAGTTCAGAACGAGACTTGTAATTCTGTGAGACTTTGTTAGACACAATACCACAGAACATCATGCAAAAGGTTAAGAAAAACGTTGTATTTCTCTGTCGGGTCGTTTTTATAATGTTGTCAGACACTTATAATGACAATATGCCAAACACGAGCTCTTTTAGTGGATGTGCAATGGCGCCGCTGAAATGACCAATAGGATCACATTACAGCCCGTCACACGGCTGCCGGCTGCAGCGCTCTCACGCAATTCTGGAGCACATTTTTTAGAAATTGTTGTCCCTATTAGTCACTTGGACACAAAAACATGTAAAATGGTGTCCCGATTGAAAAATCCTGAAGTGCATTGTGTTGAGGGCAAACTGTTCTGATTCCACTGTAGTGAAGAGTGGGGTGTTGCTTTGAAAACACTTCTTTTGGAGGCAGAAATAATGTCTTTGTTTTGAGGTAATCTGCAGTGGGTAGAGCCAAAAACAGTGTTTTTTTGTATGAAATTTCATTACCTGCCAACTTTGATTGGTTGTTTGTGTGTCCGGGTTGAAACAGGATCACATGTTGCTTTGATGCAGGCAGGAAGACGTTCTCATCCATTTAATAATCTGAAGGCATTTCTTTGTCTTTGAAAAAATGACGAAGGACGGACTGCTTGAAATCTATAATGTAACAGAATAAATGGCGGACACTTTTTCCTTCCTTCTTGTAGAAGAAAGAACAGAAGAGCCTCACCACAAATGATGTAACATTTTATTCAAAAAGCCTCTGGAGGCGTGTACTAATCTTACATGGCTTGATAACCTGGTCATAATTATTTCTATCTCTGACCTATTTATTTAGCTACACCTCCACGAAGGATGGGCTATTTAAAAAAATAAAATAAAATAAATTAACAAAACAAAATTAAAAAAAAAACATTGATAACATAAGTTTCCAAACCTATAGCTTTGAACCGGTACTGTAACGGCATGTGATGTGGTGTGTGTGTGTGTGTGTGTGTGTGCTGTCAGATGGATGCGCTGAGCAGGACGTTTTGTGTCTGATGTTGTCACCTGTGCTCCCCGACCCTCAGAGCTCCAGACTAAGTGATGACACCCGGGTGTCTCGTGGCTCCAGATCAGACCTGCAGCCGGTGGGTGGCACTGCACTGGAGACTGTTTTCTCCTCTCTCTCACACCACTAATGGCTTTTGGTGCACACCCCTCATCGAACATTGAGTTATAATACAAACCCCTTAAGACCTGTGAACGCTTTTATTGAAATATGTTTGTTTTTTTAAGGCATGAAGTGCGCTGCTAAACATTTTCTAATCAAGCTGTACTACAGCAAACGCACAGGTGCATGTATTCTTCCATGTCACAGTGGCTTCAGCACTGTGACATGCTTTAAAATCATTTAGTGTTTTGGGTAGCAACAATTTCTTTCTTTGTTATTTCATACATTTGGCAAGAATGCTGATTTGCGTTTTTGTTCTGTGTGGTAAATACAAGCTGCACTGATGACTTCCAGAGAAATGGATGAAATGATGTTTCTGAACTTCCTCTCCCTTTTCCCCCGTTCCCATCCCCCTCCTTCTCTTGGCTTGTTTCTCCCTCTTTCCTCATGTCAGGCCTCTTATGCTTCCTCTGACTTGTACAGTTTGAATGGTCTGTCATCTTCCAGAAACCAAGGTTCAACTTACAACGGTTACCAGGTCTGTACACAGACGTAGTGCCACGTACTGTAAACACTTAGAGAAAAGAAATACCTGAAGTTCTGTCGCTGCTGCTTGACCTTCCACCTCTCTGTGGAGAGGGGCAAGACAGGAGAGTCGAGTTGAATTATCTTTCATTCCCTAGTTTTCCCAACCTGTTCCAAGCCTTCTGAACCTCATCCTTGCTCCCAACTTCATCTTGTGTTGCAGTTCTGCAGGTCACTCAGTCACGTCTCCCAGCAGCTCTATCGTAGGGTTGGTTCCAATACATCCCAGCTTACCTTTTACCCACTATAACTTCCACGCAGTGTTAAATAACACCTGTGGTTATTAACTTACACCGTCTTCAGAACACCTGAAACTGAGCTTGTTTGTCTTCAGAGCAAAGGATTGGACGATTTACGTCGAGGGCTTCCAGTTACATGCTCCATCCCTTTTTAAAATGCACCGAGCCACTGTACACACACGCCAGTCACTGTACCTTTCCGTTACCAGTGCAGCCACACATCGGCCACTGCAGGCAGAACAGCATGTCATTGTCTGATCACACTGCCGAAGCATGACCATTCACTGTGTGCGTTTGTGTGACTTGTTACATGTGCAGAGCGCCTTGTATGAAGACAGTGGGTCGCAGAGAGGCACTGGCTCCAGCTCTCACGTGAGATTTTCTTGGAATTGTGGCCTTGTTGTTTCAACGCACCTGAGAGTGACCTGGTCAAGTGTGAAAAGTAGCAACAGTTTCAAGAAGAGTGCATATAAATTCAGCATGAACGAGAATCCAGTGAAATAATGCTTTTGTTTAGTTCTCAGTCCGACCTTCACAGTATTTTGAGGGATTTCTTTTTTCTGCTGCATAGGAGTTGTTTTGGGTTTTAATGTAGTTTGGATTTTAATGGAATACTTCGGCCACAAAATGACCATTTGTATATCAATCACTCACCCCGTGATTCCTGGAATTCTTGAAGTAAACTGTGTTTTTCTCACAGTGGGTGGCAGTGGTGAGGGAAGAATTCAAAAAAAAAAAAACTGAGAAAGTTCTTGATGAATCGAAGTGAATGGGCGTTTAACCACAGCAACACTATATGAAAGCATCCATTTACAGACTTTGATCTCTTTTTAAATACTATTTAAAACATTTCTACACAAACACACTTCTTGCAAGCATGCAACTCGTCCGAATAGTGAGTACACGACTGGATAAATGAGACTTGAGTCGTGTGAGAGTTTGTAAACGCATGTTTTACTATAGTTTTGCTGTTGTTTAACGCCATTCACTTCAATTCATCAAGAATTTTCAGTTTTTTGATTCTTTGTTCACCGTGGAGGCATGCGTGAGAAACAACGTTTTCTTCACGAGTTCAAAGTAACACAGACTGAGTAACTGATAAACAAAAGTGCATTTTGTGGGTGATGTATTCCTTTTAATTTCTGTGAGTTCTAGTGGAATCTCGGTGTAGATTTGACATTAAATGGCTTGTGATTCAGGCACCAGTCCTCCCCAGCATGTAAGTGTGTGTATGTGCATCCTTGCTTGTGTCTGCCTCCCGGTGTAGACGGAAGGGTTACACTGTGTTTTCTCTGCAGCCTTTAGAGTACACTAGTTATCGCAGCTCCGGCTCCAGAGTCTCCTCCAGGGCCGGTTCGGCCCGCGCCAGCCCAGTGGTGAGCCCCCCCCCCCACACACACACACCCTGCTACACCCTGGAGTTTAAATGACAGTGGTTCTTTGTAGCCACATGGGTCTATGACTGAGCTTACTTTCACAGCCATCATGCACATACACTTCAACATGTGGTTTAGGATTTCATATACAAGGAATTTGCTTTTGTGTATTGGTGCGTAACATAAACATAGTAAGAAATTGTAAAAAGTATTCTAAAGAAAATCAGGAAACATTAATATAGAAAAGTAGAAAAATACAAGAAATTATATGTACAATATATAAAAAAGGATGGTGCTGTGCAGTTTTAGAAGTGGTAGTTTTGTGCAGAAATGTGCAAAGTTGTCCGAAATTACAGAATATCAATTGTTCATTTTGGATGTTAAGGTGACTCAGAGTGGTTTGCAGACAAATATTATGTGTTTTGTGTGCAGAGAAGAAGCAGGTATGTCGTTACAGGGTGTCAATGTTAGTGAGTGATATAATTAAAGCTCAGGGAAGCCTTGAAGTTCCTCGGGGTATGATAATCCCAATCATCCCTCCCAGTCCCTCATTAATCCAGTCCACAGCACAGTGGCTGATCATCGTCACTAGCCTGTGGCTACAGAGTGAGACAAAAAACTGTTTTCAAATATTTTAACCATTAATCAGTCACCAGCGGAAGAAGTAGTTTGTTACATCAGAATACATAAAAGTTAAACTTGATCTTGTATTTAATTTGTATTTTAAAATACTATACTGTATGATGTCTATCAATGAGGAGTCACCACTGAGAAACACATACATGCATTATTCTTAGGCATGTACTAATATATAATGGTGAAGATAAAAAAGAGGAAGAACCTGAGGTAACACATTAAAAGTAAAGATGACCTTTTTGAGCTCTACTGAGGATTTGTAAATAATTACCAACCGAATCAACTTGCTCGTATGTTTTTCTCATCATGAATTCCTCTCAGCCGGTTAGTGTTGACATGCTCTGTTTTCGGCTTCTTTGTTGTTCGGTTTCGCCCCCTGGTGGCCGACGTAGGACAGCTGCGGTTCTGTTGCCAGTTTTATGAGGAGTGCAGCCAGTAGCGCTGGCCTCCACCGAGACCTGGATGATGTCACTATTCCTGACTTTGCTGATGTGAGTCGCTTTGCACGCGCAGGAGGCCGCCGCCGTGATGTGAGCTGAGTTCCTGCTCGTTTACTTTACTTTTCCCCGCCACCCCTCCTTCCTTTTTGTGAGCTTCGCCCTACAAGGAGGGCTGATCGTGTTTGTGTGACTGAAGACTACCAGAAGATTGTCTTTTTGTGGGTGTGGCAGGAAGCGATAACTGAACTGTTGTTTGAAGTGATTATTTGTTGAACATATGACCTAATGAATGGAAAACTGCGTCATACTCATTCACTTTATGTGACTTATGTTTCGGTGTCTTGACGCCTCCCGTACTAATTGTCTGCATGGTGTTGTACATCAAAAATAAACTTGTGCCTTTTCTCAATCTGCGAGATGAAAGCCGATTAATACTCTGAGCTATTGTTTGGTCTTTTCCTTTTCATTGGATGTGGCGGTAACTCTCGTCCCTGCTGAGCAGGTGGTCACTGCTGTAGTGACCAGCGGTGTGTTGCTCTGACTGTATTCTGTGTGTCTCAACAGGTGGAGGACCGAGATTATCTTGAGAAGGTGAGTGGATCACATGGATTGTGTTACTAAGTGACATCAGTTCGTGAAGAATAACGAGTGGGGGCGTTGCAACATGTAGGGATGTACATTTATACTTTATTTTTGGAACCATAATGCATTCACTGGAGAAAAAGGTATTTTGCTCTTGTTTTTGTCTGAATTAACGACAATATCTCAGTATTCTGAAGAGAAAAAAAGATGAGATGCCTCAAAATTCCAAGAGAAGCTCATTTACTCGAGAGCTTGATTTTTAGGGAAGCAAACATGTCCCTCCTGTTTAGTTCAGGAATCCAGTTCGATTTTGGTTTGAGACATTGGGAGGTATTTGTGTCTGTAAGAGTCTTCGTCTGTTGGCCCATCCTGACCTACTGACACTGCTGTGTTTTCCCAGGATCAGTTGATCTGATGCAGCATGCTTCACGGATATTAGATGATGCATCTGAAATGTATTCAGGCGGGTGACGTGACGACTAAAGAGACGACCAGGCGTCCACGTCCTCCACAGGTTGCTCAGTGCTGCATTAGCTAAACATGACTTGCTTCCATGAAATCAAACTCAAGTCAATGAGATTTTTTTTTTGGTATCTCATTAATTCAGAAATGCAGCGCAAATATATATTTTTCTCAAGTGAATGTATTACGTTTTTGTAATTTTGTGCTAAAAGTGTACAAAATAAAAAAAATAAAATTTTTGAAAAATAATATGTAATAAATATAATATTTTGTTCTCCCTCCAGGGATCTCGAGCGGCTTCTGCCCTAACAGCAGCAACACTCACATCCTTAGGGGGGACTTCCTCACGGAGAGGAAGTGGCGAGACGGCCATAACTGTAGATGCAGAGACGTCTATACGAGAAATCAAGGTAACGCTTCAGACACGCGGAGCACATGGTGGTTCTCATGGAAACTGAGCCAGACGATACTTACAAATGTAAATCTCATACGTATAATGTGTATTCTATCGAAAATTAACCTAAAAATGTAACATTGTATAAGTAAGATCACAGTTTAAGTCTAGAACTGCCTTGATAAATCGATTATATGGATTAGGTGATCAACAGGAAAATAATCTCCAACTATTTTGTTTCTTTGATTCATCGTTAAAGTCATTTTTCAATCAAAAATGTCAGAAAATGCTGTTTTTCAGCTTCTCAAAGATGAAGATTTCCTGCTTTTCTAAGTTTCATATCAAAGTGAATATCTTTGGATTCTGGACTGACAACACAAGACATTTAAAGACATCACCTTGGACTATGAGGAACTGGGATGGACTTTTTTCACTATTTTTTATTTTATAGACCAAACGATTAATAGAAAATAATCGGCAGATAAACCGATAATATAAATAATCGTTATTTACAGCTCTACCAAAGTCACACTGATACGGTGACAAATTCAGTGTCGGTTTTATGAAACCACAAGACAGAATGGGGCAGGTGTCTCCCATTCTGACTCCTGTCCTCTGAGAAGTTTTATATGGAGAGGAATTAATGCAACACACACACACACACACACACACACACACACACACACGGGGACATTTTCTTTGATCAGTGCTGTCGTGCTATTTTCATTCTTTCTGCAAACACTTGTGGTGCTGTTCTCATCTCCCGCTCACTAAACTTTGTGCGTCACCTTTTTAATGCTGTCACTGCGCTCCTCTGCTCACTGCTGCTGCTCTTCACCAGGAGATTCATGAACTGAAGGATCAGATTCAAGATGTGGAAAGCAAGTACACGCAGAACCTAAAAGAAGTCAAGGTATACGCCTGAGGCCACCAGAACTCCAGACTGACTACTAACTGAAACGTTTGGTGTCCCTAACTTCCTCTGCTTATTTTAGACTTGTTACTGCTACAGTAGGTCAAATATTCAGTAACGTGCAACCGATTCACTGTCCTGTTACCCAAAGGGCACAGTGATAGTTATGTTCTAACACCTTTTCCTCTGTAGTTCAACTAACCAACTAGCAGTTTTACAACTCAAGGCCTTTTAAGTTAAACTGAAAGAGTATTTCAGTAAAGGAGCATTTTACGGTTTTTACGGTGCTCCAGAATAGTCATGGGACGATATTCACGATGTTACCCCGATAACCATCCAAATATTAAAACTCTTAAGATGGCACTAAAACATACCGGAATCACTTCACGTTACATATTGTTTTGAAACTAATGTTTTTTTATTGCACCACATATAGGACTCCTTTTTTTTTTTTTGGTCAACATTTAAATAAGGTCATATGGTCATCATAAATCATAAGGTCCCCCTGCAAACATTTTGATCTGGGCAGATGTTTTCTAACTTGTGCTTAAACTTTCCAACTGTTGAACTAACTGGCAAAGTTGCATGTTGTGTGTATATGTGTGTTTGTGTGTCTGTCTGGACTCTGTTACTCCAAACATATTGTTTGTATACAGTTTGATAGAGAAAAGCCAGACTCGGCAGTTTTGTGTGTGTGCATGTTCTATCTGAGCCAGCACCTTTATATATACACAGTGTATATATATACGTGATATTCTTCTATTGTCCATATGTCATGACATTAGGATGCATTGGTAGAAGTGGAGGAGAAGTATCGTAAGGCCATGGTGTCCAACGCCCAGCTGGACAATGAGAAGAACAACCTGATGTACCAGGTGGACACGCTGAAGGACTCGCTCATGGAGCTGGAGGAGCTGCTGTTTGAGTCACGCCGGGGATACGAGGAGAAGGTCAAGGTACAGCAGGCAGACAGGGGATAGTCTTTAAAACTCAGAATGTTATAGAATTAAGCCACATATTTGTTTTACCTAAAAAAAAAAAAGTAAATATAGAAATTATAGGACACCTCTCCTTGTTCAATGCCAATAAAGTCCGTTTAAAACACTGCGAGCACCCTGAGAGTGCAGACCTGTGCCAAGTGAAAAATTATGCGTGTATTCTGATCCGCTCCAAACTTTAATGGGTTCCTCCTTGGCCCATGCTACACCTTTCCACCAAGTTTCATGAACATTGGGCCAGTAGTTTTATCCTAATCCTTGGCGGAGGTATTATAAGGTGAAGCTGGACAGAGATTGAGCATACAGAGTGCTATTGTGCTGTAATTACACCAAAGTAGATCTCAGTCGAGAATTAGTTGACTCAGTTAATATTGTTAATCCAACCCACAGTTAATTCTTTCTTTTGACTCTACAACAAATGCAGTAAAATAACATTGCATTGCATTACTGTGTGCAAAAAATCTGCCAAACAGTGTCCTAACACAGTTCTCAGAATGACAACTGACCTCACACTCTGCAGCGATGGAAGTAGCTTTGCTGTCATGTGTTTCCGTGTGTATGAGATGGATGTTCAGGGGTTATCGCTTGTCATGCTGTCTCTTGTTCCTCACAGGAATACGAGCGAGAGAAACATGCCCACACTGTGCTTCAGTTCCAGTTCAGTGAAATGAAAGAGACTCTAAAACAAAGTGAAGAGCTTCTAAATGTGAGTATTTGTCCCCCTAAGACTGTGGGTGCAGAAACGGAGCCTCCCGTGGCTGCTGCCTTTTACTCATGTTGTCCTTTTAGAAAGGCTGCATGTTGCGATAGATTTCACAGCTTTCTGTTTTTGCACACACCGTGTATATGCATGCACTCTTTTTGCTTTCTCTCTCTACATCTCAAACTTGATTTCCTTTCCCTGCTGTTTAGGACATCCGTCAGCTCCGTATCAAACAGGAGGGTTTTGTTAGAGAAGTGTCTGACCTGCAGGAGACGGTGGAGTGGAAGGATAAAAAGATTGGGGTACGGCCTGTGAGCCCGGGTCCGGCAGTTTTGTGTTTATTTAACATCATCACCTTCAGCAATCCAGTATCTCCTTTGCATGAAACTGAATGCCAGCTTTTGCTTTCACTCCTTTTCACACCTTGTACACTTTCTTTTCACTTCCTTTCGCACGCTGCCACTCGGGGGCTCTGCTCAGGCCTTAGAGCGACAGAAAGAATACACGGATGCCATCCGACTCGAGCGAGATGAGCTCAGAGAAGAGGTGGTGAACCTGAAAGACATTCTGAAGGTACTCAGCGAGTGTGTGAATGCTTATTTCCACTTGATGCGTTTAGTTTTGGGAGGCAAATTTTGAAATTTCAAAGTGTGAACATAAAGTTTTGAATATTCACGGCAACTAAAGCTTCAAGAGTAAAGCGGGTTCATTAAAGGAATATACGGGCAAATATATTCAAGGTGTATTTGTATTGCAACTTAATTTCATGGTGTTCTTTATGAAGCTAATGTTTTACTTTCTATTTCTTCGTAGAAACATGGAATAGTATTGGGAACTGATCTAAGCATCAATGGAGAGGCTGGTGAGGCCGAGGTGGATGGGTCCCCCAGTGCCGACGCCGCTTCCAAACCGGCTCAGGAGTCGCAGACCTCCCCAACGGAGGGGAACAGCATGCTCGGTAAAACACTTCTCTGTGCATGGCTTGGCACAAAACTGTCTGAAGACTTTCATTCCAAAATGCTTTTTAGAGTAGTGACGGGATTCAGCAATGGAAATATCAAACTGAATACTGAGTAGTGAGATTACATATATATAAGTTAATCATTTTTTCACAATTGATGTCTGAATTTTCAAAGGGTTAGGTTGTCATTTTGGAGTGAACTCTTCAGGTACAGTGTTGTGCTCCTGGAATGTCAAGCGTAACTTTACTTGATTACTTGAAAGGATACGTCTGGTGATGCTCTATATTTCTCTTGAGACTGAAAGTTCATTCTTGAGCTTGGGAATATACAATGACAAGAAGAATTCACTGCAGGGTCAACTTGGTAGCCATTCTGGTGGTTTCACGTTCAACTTTAAAACCAATATTGACGAGAAGTCTCCTTCCTCTGTGCCATACAGCTGCATTGTTCAAAAACTATTAAAAAAAACATCGAGTCACACCCGTTTGCATGTGAATACTCTCTGGAGCACATGTGTATTAATCAGCAGCTGAAAATAGTCCCCAACAAATGCACTATTTTCTCTTGTTTGAGTTACATTTGCTGAACACTACAGTCACCACTGAGCCTTTTAAACATGTTTTTATTTATAACCAGTTCTTTTAAAATGTACATCTGTAAATGGAACCAATGGTACTTAATGCATTATCTAGTTAGTTTTAGTCTTTTCATGGAATGCGTTGAGCACAAGTAGAACCTAGAGAAGCGCCGGCCGTATCCTTTAAGCAACGTCTATCTGACCTCTTGCTTTCCTGTACAAACTGAAATTCCACTTTGAAACTTGGCAACACCTCGCTCTGTCATAATTTCTAGCATCTTTGCTTTTCATCTGTTTCTCTTACAGCTTTTTTTTTGTATCATTTCAGCTAATGCATATCAGTTCTGAATCACAACTAACTTAATGCTAACGCAGATGGTGTAGGTGTATAAATGCTGCCAGGTCTCTACAGGATCAATGGTACAAATCATTGGAGAGCTCCTTTTAGAAGCAAATAGTGTGTGCAAGGAACATTATTGTGTATGCACTGTTAATGTATACCTTTTGATCTGCCTGCTTCAGACTTCTTTTCTTGTCGCATTGATGTGCTGGGGATCAAGAACTTAACTTCGGTGTTCCTCCTGCCTTTCTTCTTCTTGTGCTTCTCTTGGACATGTTGGCTCTGTGCTTCTCTTCCTGGTCACTGAATCAATCCGGTGTTCTGCCTTACCTTGACTTCTGCCGATGCACTTCCTCATGAAGATTACATTTTTGAAAATCATGTCTTAAGTCACCATATACTCTTCATTAACTCTCAGGCAACACAGAGGGGACTCAGTTGAGAAGTAGCGGAGAGGAGGAGGTGGATCCAGAGAAGCATCGAGAAAAGTTTGAGGAAGCCAAAGAGAATGACTTGAGCATTGATGCACTCTGCAATGTGGCTGGTGTGTCCACACTGGAAACATCTAGCGAACAACAGCCAACAGAAGAACAAGAGACATGCTTAGAAGAAGACGAGAAGACTTCCACAGAAGAAGAATATGTTGAAGAACGTGGCCTCAGCAAGGACTTAAATGTTGACATTAATGACCAAACAATCACAGAGGCCAAAGATATAATTGTTTGCATTCCTGAGATTCAAGGGGTTGCAACAAAGGAAAATGTTCCTGGAACAGAAACGCCTGAGGGCAGAGAGTTAGGAGAGAACAGTAATCCAGATTTAGGGGAGACAGGAACCAAAAGCAGTAGTGTCGACACACACTGTGATGGCATTAGAGAGTCATGTAACAACCTTTTTGAAGAGCAAGAGAACAAACAGGAAGATGTTGAGGAAAGTCATTTGAGAAATACAGAATCATGTCCTCAGCAAAAAGTTGCACAAGATGTTTTGACAGAAAGTTTACCTGATGAGTCCGTCCCCGCTGTGTCGAACATAGAACCCCAACAAGAGCCGGAGAAGGCCGAAGAGGCAGAGAACGACGAGGCAGAGGACGTATTGGGTAAATCTCAACCTCAGGGCGCTGCTTCAGGGAAAAAAAAGAAAAGGAAGAGGAGAGGGAAAAAGAAAGGAGGAAGTCACGAAGATAAGAGCCAACAAAAAGATGGAACGGATAAAGAAAAGGGCGAAACAGAAGTAGACATTGAATCAGCTGCAACAGATAATGGGCCAATGGCAGAACCTGAAATTGATGGTCCTGTCACTGAAACCCTCAAACAATCAAGAGTGGATCAAGTTAAGAATGAAGAGGACCAGCAAGAAGATGGAGTAGAAGCAGTGAAACCTACTGAAACCTTTTCTCCCAATGAAAGTCTCAAAGAATCAAGAATGGATCATGTTACAGATGAGTGCAACGAGGAACCAACTTTAGAAACGGGGAACATAAAAGAAGCAGAAGCTACGACTGAAAGCTTTTCCCGTATTGAAACTCCCAACGAAGCAAGCGTGGATCATGTTACAGATGAACAGAACGAGGAAACAAGTTTGGAAACGGTAGAGGCGGTGGCACTCGCTGGAACCTTTTGTCACGTTGAAACTGTCAAGGAATGCAGAACAGATCCCAGAGAGGACAAGCAAGACGAGGAGCGCGCTTTAGAAAGGGAGAAAGTAGAAGAAGTGGGATCTATCACAAGTCCTGTTCCAGAGACCAACCTCTGTACTTCTGATCTTTTTGACAGCTCCAAATGTGCTGAGGGCACCGAGTGTACTTCCAGTGTAGATAACTCTAAAAGTGAAACAGACAGCGCATCCAATGCCAATGTCATCCAGTTAGAAATTGTTGATGGTGCACAGAATGAGGTTGGGTATGTTGGTGAGATGAACCCCGAGAACACCTTTGCAACAAGTTGTAAGGAAAACACTGAAGCTGTTCCAAGCAATGGTGACATTGCTGCTGATGAATCTGAAAGTAAGGATAAAACATCTGTGTCCCTGTCTTCTGGCTTCACCAGCGCTCTCAAGAGCTTGTCCGGCTCAGAGCTGCCTGCAGCTGAGAACACAGGCAGCGGTGACACTCCCATTGAGGTTTCTGATAGAGGTCCCGAGGAAGCAACTGAGAGCGTTGACGATGACGAGGAGCCACGGGCAGCGACTGAAGAAGAATCCTTTTCTTCCAGTCTTTCTCCAAGGCATGACGGGGATGATTCAGAGCTCAAAGCAGACAGAACAGAGACGGAGGAACTGAACGGAGGCTTGAGGGAAGCTGAAGGTTTGGTAGAGCCGGACGGCTCCCATGGCAAAAAAAGCAAATGTCGTGACAGTCCATCATCTTCAACGAAAAACACGGATGCCTTTGACACTGTGAAGAGTCTGTTGGAGGCTGAAGCGCCAGCGGAACAACTGGATGATGTAGAAAGCCAGACATCACAGTGTGAGGATGAGATTGACGGATCAAATGCCGACGTATCGTCTGAAACAGAAGAGATCAATACCATTGACGGCATAAATACACCAGAATCTCCTAAAGAAGCTACTGAAACTGGATCCTCTATCGAGCAGGACCACAATACTGAAGAATCGGAACATAAAAACAGTCCAAATGATCAGCGAGGCGAGACACAGCACGGACCCAGCAAAGACGGGTCTGAGGATGAGGAATCATCTCAACTAACCCTGCAGGAGTGCGACGAAGAGGACGGTGAAGATGACGAAGGACAGTCTTTTGATTTTGACGACATGGATGTGGAGGCGGCTGTAGCAGCACGTCTCCCTAAAAATCCCCACCAGGAAGAAGTTGAAGACAGAGTTGAAGTCGCGTCGGGTGAAAGCGACAACGGCAGTTCGGGCCTGGAGACTCTACCCCCATACAACCACAACTCTTTGGCTCATGAGGACGCCACGTCTGAAAAGGGGGGACATGCGCATGACAAACCAGAAAACATGCCAGAGGAAAAATTAGGTGTCGCAGAAGAGCCCAGGCCCATTGTGGAGGAAGGAAAGGTTCAGGATGTTGAAGAGTTGGGTGGTGTCGCGGAGGACATTAACCAGGTGTCGTCTCTGCCCGTAGAGGAAGGATTAGATGCCGTTAAGCATGAGCTGCATGGTGAAAATGTGGATTTACCAAGCGCAGAACAAGTGGCCATCGATAAAGAGCCACAGCAGACAGGGAAGGGTGTGAGGAAGAACAGCAAGAAAGGCAAGGGCAAAGAGGAGTGCAAGATGTCTTAGCTCAGGGATGGTATATAGAGTAGACGTGTATCATTTGATCAGCGCTCCGCTAGTCTTTGCTTAGCTGTTTACAAAGTAGTTGAATAAATATGTGCAGAAACTCACAGCACTTTGATTCTTTACCAAATAAGTTTATATGTTTGTATATTATTTTTAATTAAGTTTACGTTAACATTCCAAAGTTTTTCGTTGAGGTCATATGTGCAAAAAAAAAAGGTGTGTGGAGAGATGAGAATGGTTTGGTTGCTTTGGTAACCGTAGATTTAGCTGTCGGTCAATACTGCACTTGCTATATCAGGTAACGTTATTTTGTTATTGATGCACATTTATCATGCTGCTTGTTATGTGTCATGGATATTGTTGCTGTGCACCTGTACCGCACAACACTTTCTCACGCTACAATTCCGAGAACTCGTGGATTTATTCCTTCCATAGGTGCACAATAAAAACACAGATGTTAATTGGTCTACTCTAGCGACGTAGCTTTTACATGTTCTCGCTGTAATGTTGGTGGTTGAAATGCCCTCTTATGTTCTCGGGGATTAGTACAGCTGTTGTTTGACGTAAACAAAAACCATTTCCATCTACAGGACTGGAAAGTGATTTGATAAATGTATATTTGCAATTTGCTGCACCTAATGGAGAAGATGAATGCGGTGCATCCACACTGAAATGCCAATAAATACCCTGCTGTTACCCATTTAAAATCTTAATGCATCTTTTCCTTAAGTTACCTAAGTAATTATTCATTGGATGTCCATGTCTTGTATCTTATTGTGTGCTCATGTAGTGAGAGTGCAGCCCTGCCGTGTGTGTGCGTGTGTGTGTGCGAGTGCTCTTGCATTGACCCTCTTCTCCACAGTGCATGCTAACCTTTCCCCCCTCACACTCCGCTCCATCACTCCCCCACGGATGCCTGCACTGTTGCATGCATCAACCTCCCACCCAGACCCAGCCCCCCTCCCACCATCTCCTTGGCTCCTCCCACCCCTGGTATGTTACTTATTTATTTGTTAAAGATGGAGCAGTTCATATTGTGGTCTGAAATGGTGTTGTGTTATTGGCTTTGTGATGCACAACGATGCATTTGAATGAATGATTTATGACCGAGACTCGGCCGTCATATCTCAAATGTGTTTTATCTTGTAGAGATCCGCCTGAGGAAGCTGGTGGATGAGCGCGAGAAGATGATAGAGCAGGTGGGTCCGCGGTCTGAGACCGTGATGTGGCTGTTGATGTCTCGGGGAACTTTCTTACTTAAATAAGAAGCCAAATAGCAAGTCAGAGGAAAGCTCACATACACCCGGACAACGCGTTACTTCTGACAGACGGACCACAGGATATTACAGTCAAACTGTTGCAAGGCCATTTATTTTTTTCAATTTCTATAAACGCGTGTGTCCTATTACTAGTAGCATTGAGGTGCCTATACTAACACTTTTTTTCGTGGAACGATGTTTAGTTTGAAAGCCGCAGCAGTATTCTACAAGTTTCTTATTATCAACAAATCCTATGAAAACACCAACAACGAGTTGATCCTTTAACAATTATTGTGTGCTTCTTCTCCCTCTGTTGTCCAAAAACTACTAAAAATACATCTCTGAGCCACACTGCTGCAATGGGTGACATGTTGCTTCACTACCATGAGCACACACACTGTTGTTTGTTTAGACTCGATCTCTCATACACCGTCCTGCTGCTGGAAATCACACGAAATGTCTATTAATCACAGCAGCTTTAGGAAATGTCTGAGCTTTTATTTGTATTTTTTTAAATTAATTTATTCAATATATGTGTGAGGTTTATAAAGGCACCGGTGTTTCATTGGGTTTGTTGGTGATATAAAAATATAAGACAATGCCTTTGCCCTTTAAACTCTTTTAAAAGACAATTGCAGTTTCTTCTCCCGTGGCAACATGTTGTATAATTTCAGTGACCTACTAAAATGGGTGAGCTGACCAAACATCCTCAAACTGACAAATTGCGAATGTGATCAGTCGTACATTCCTCGTGTAAGTTGGAGCGGAGTGTGTCAGTCATCAGCTCATGTGTTGTGGCTCCATCTGCAGGTAAAGAAACTAAAGGCCCAGCTGGAACAGAAGACGCAGAAGAATGGCACCGAGAACAGTTCAAGCCCGGACGGTGAAATACTTGAAAACGGCAACGATCCAAACATTATAGAGCTGCAGAGTAAGTAAACGTATGCATAAAAAAAACAGACCGTTGCTATTTCTATTGTCTCCTACAACTACAAGAAATACCTGCTTAATCTTTGCAGGAGATTCAACCAGGCAGATAAGCGACTTTAAGTTCAAACTTGTGAAGGCAGAGCAGGAAGTCACCGCTTTGGAACAAAATGTAAGCGGAGAAGAATTGTGAACTCGTAGCATACATAAAAACATGAATATTCTCACATAAAAAGTATTTCTTTCTCCTCCAGGTGACCAGACTCGAGGGTCAGGTGACGCGCTACAAGTCTGCAGCAGAGAACGCAGAGAAAGTGGAGGATGAGCTGAAGGCAGAGAAGCGGAAACTTCAGAGAGAGGTAGTGTTTTCTTAAAGGGCCAGTGTGTAGTATTTAGGGGCATCTATTAGCACAAATGAAACGCTATGTTGTGCCGGCATGTTTCTACAGTAGCCTAGAACGGGCAGAACAGCCTTTGAAATGTTCCGTTACCTGGAGGTCAGCGCAGTTCTGACGAGCTTGTGGAGCTGCGGCCCTGAAGTTAGTTGCTCCTTCAGTACATGCAGTGTTATGGTCAGGATGGCGTGTGAGCGAAGCGAAGGCCCTGAAAGATACCACGGCGTTGCCACGGTTTTGCACACTGCGGCTCGTTACTGCAGTCTTGTGAAGGGAGGGCTGAGCAACACGAGACGCTGCCAAATCCGGCAAAGGCAGACATTTTTATTTTTCATGCACTGGTGAATTATGAGAGTTTGGGCTATTTTGCTTCCATAACATGTCTTCTTTCTGACTAGGGGGAAGAAAAGTGTCAAAATACACATTTAGGTGTTTATCTTAATAACTTTTGTATACGTGTCTGTGGATTTCTCCTAAATTCCACAAAAGTTAGCATTAGATAATGCCTCATTTACTATGTAAAACATAACATACAACAAAAACTAATTGTCTTAATGTCAGTAATCAACTTGGGAGTGTGTAATGTTTTATTAAAATATGTTTACCCTAATCACCTGTAGTGTCTTTCTAAATGTATGAAATTTTGAATTTCATATCTTTAAAGGCTGTTTTTCCAAACTGAGTTTTTTGCTTATGCTCTTAGCAAGAAGTCTCCACTGCAGTAGCACTTCCACACACCACACTTTCCATTTTGTTTCCTCTCTATGTTCTGAAGGATTTCACAGAGGGCTTCACATCTCATTCAGAGCCGGATTTATAAAACATTTTACTCCTAAAAACATGACGAAAATGGATTTGTAATTTTTATTATTATTAAATAATTATTTTCTGATTTATGGAGTGATACAAAGAGACACAGAAAATCCCCTCTGTAAAATCACCTGACTCTAATATGTCAAAGTAAAGTATGTATGTATGTTCAAAGTATTTTGAACCTGCTTTATCCAATTAATTAATTAATTGATATAATATTTCTGTTCTGGAAATGTATGTAAATTAGCACATATTTAATAAAATTATGCCTCGTTTCCATATTTGAACATAACATTTCAGAAAACTTGTAATACAAAAGATAATTGTCTCATCAGTCAGACCACTTGAGAAGTTTGATGTTGAGTTGGTTAAATAGTTTACCCTTAAACTCCACTAATGGTACAGCTGGCCCAGTAACAGCACATTCTCTCTCTTTGACTCTATAGTTGCGATCAGCACTGGACAAGGTGGATGAACTGGAGTCTAACAACAGCCACCTTTCTAAAAGACTGGAGAAGATGAAGACAAGTCGTGGCATGGCACAGACTCCATAGGAACGCCCCACGTCAACTCCACCTCCTCCGTGTCCGAAACGGGCTCATCTCTTGGAAAACAGTCATCCTGCATCGTCATCTGCCTGAGAACAGCCTTTAAGAAAAAGAACAAAAAAATAAATAAATAAATCAAGAATCTTAGTTATCATATTCCCAGAATAGAGATCACCAACAAGCAATGTGCCATTTCTTTGTCTGTTTTCTGTCTGATGAGAGTTCTTCGTAGCGTTGTGTACACACACAGAGAGCACATGAAGTGTGGGAGCGGATGTTTGTGTACCTCATGACTTTGGTTGAACCTCTGCACTGCTCTGCTGAAAGGGGGAAACGGGCCACACTGAGAGTCCCAGGGCCGGAACCTCACAAAAAGCTGCACTGATGCAAGATATTTACTTGTCTTGGTCACACAGAGGACGGAGAGAGTCGAGTAAAGACGGCTCCCAGTGCAGTGAACCGTGTCCGCGGTCGACCTGCGGAGAAGATACGAGTGCTTTGCGTGTGTCGTGAATGAAAGAGCAACATTAAGTGGATTTTCCTCCTTTGCATCCAAAGCCAAAACAATTTTTAAAGATGTAAATGTTTTGGGTGTGTTTGTCACTTGTGATGAAACTGATGAATCTGTTTGCAGAGAAAAAGGAGCTCAATATAATCACCAGTCACAAATCTTTCAGTTGTAGTTCCTGCCTGTAGCCAGCCGTCTGCAGCAGCTTGTTGCATGTTGGACAGCTGGACGCGCAGTGTGTAACCGCCCTTCTGCTGACACCCAGTCACACCTTCAGCTTCTTTCTGCTTCATATAGTCAGTCACTGGTTGGCTTTTGTGCACACACTTAATTGGCGAGACTTACTGAAAGAAATGCGACAACGGGGACTCGGAACGGTGTCAGCAGGAGATACTGAACACACCGGGGAGATAGACGCTGCTTCACTGTTTACAAAGCTTTCAAATGTTTGTATGGAAACATAAAGAACTGTAATCTTTGTGCAATAAAGGTTCAAACCATATTGGTATCTGCACACGTGCATTTAAGTTCTGGACTTCTAAATCTGTGTTCCTCCATGTGCCGCGCTTTATTCTCCCTAACGAGTTGATGTTTCCTTCATCAGGCCAGATAAGAGGCTCGACTGACTCTAGTCTTCACCTTTTGAGACAGAAGTTTGGAAAGTTCAGGAACAAGCGAGTCAGTCGATGTGTCAATATCTCAGGTTGTTTGCCTTTTCTTTATACAGTCTTTCAGTAAAGTACAGCAGCATATCGCCGTGACTCATGTAACAATGAGTTTTAATTGGAGCCTTTTTACAAGGTTTTTTACATACATCATTTTTACTAGATGCCAAATTCAGTTTTTATAGTAAACCTTTTATAACATCAATGTACTTGATTAAGTTTGCTTTATTTCATGTAATTGTAATGTTTGCACATTCAAATGATAACAAGAAAAGTTTGTTGCAAAAATTAAATAGTTTGCCACCCAATTATGACAGAATGCTATAACATGAAAAAAAATATTCACGTTATGAAGAAAGGGAGCATCTTTTTGCCTTGGTGGCAGCAATATGACCCTATAGTTATGTAATTATACATGAAAAATAAATCACCCTAAATCCAAGGTATACAAAACACGGCAATCTTTTCAAAATGGTGTTTACAAAATACAATATTTACTCTTTATTTTTGAAAAGATAGTTGTTACATCTTGTGATTCTCTGAAGTAACGTGACTGATTGACATACAGAGAAACTTAGAAGAGCGTCCGACTCCACACTGATGAAGGTAAAATAGGTGAAAACATTTTGGGTAAAACAGAATTGGTAAATAGAAGAGTTGGGCAACATGGTCTGCAGCACGCTGTATGCATCAAATTCCAAATGAATTAAGAATACTTAATGTGCAGAAATGTCAGAAGCAGGCTATGGAACAAACTCAGGAGCTGAAACACCAGTGACTCGTAAAATATCATTTTTAAGACTGGATTTTGCTAATGCATCAAAAAAAAAAAAACTTTGGTGTAATATTCATCTTTATGCAATGTCCCAGCCAAAATCATTTCTTTGCAGTATTTCAGGAAAATGCATCACTGGAAACTTCTCTCCGCAGGAAAACTACTGTAGATTCGTGAGGTTAATTCACACTTCCAGATGCACGTCATGAGGGCACCGCGGATGTTTTACTGGTGCATCTCTCTCGTGCAGGTTGGGTGAGCTGACTGCTGCGTGACGTGCTGTGATGTGCATCTGTGTCGCGGTGCGTCCGCTGTTGGACACGCTGTATCATGCGCCTCCCATAAAAGTCCTGGTAATCTGCGGGGAGCTCATCCAGAGTGTGCAGCGCTCTCTCCAGGGCCTGAAGGGCTCGAGTGGCAGCCGCAGGGTCTTTGTTACCGTACAGGTCCTTCCTGTCGTAGCTGTCGGCAGGAAGGTGGCGCCAGAACACATTCACACCCACGCCAAACTGCAGGGCCAGCGTGTTGTGGAACCACAGGGCTGAGGAAGATGGGGACACTGGATCAAGTCTGTCACGTGTGAGAAACTGCTTCACTCAAATGACTTTCAATCGTTATTGTATTATATGTTTGTACTCGTATATTAGCAAGTAACTGTGTGAAGTGTTCAGAGTTTGGTTTGAGAAGAAGTGGCATGATGGTATGAAGCACAATCTGTAGGTGGGATCGCAGGACGCTTTGCTTTTCTCTCCTGCCTGGTGAATGAAGAATCCAACAAAAATGGAGAAAAGTCTTGATGAATGGAAGTAAATGGGGGCCACGTTTAACAACGGCAAAACTATTTAAACTACTATGAAACACTTTTGCGCGCCTGTGCAAGCGTGACACAGTTTGTGTATTAAATAGTAACGCGTTTCTGAAGTAGTGAGCATACGCCTGGATAAATGAGACTTGGATTACACTGCACGCGTTGTGCGAGAGTTTGTAAATGTTAAATATAGCTTTCATTTACTTCAGTTCATCAAGACTCATTCTTCGTTCACCGTGGAGGCAAGCAAGAGACACGTTTTCTGCAGGAATTCAAGGTAACACGGGGCGAGTAATTGATGTACAAATGGTCCTTTAGTGGGTGAAGTATACCTTTAATGTGGACGGTTTGCCTTCCCTGGGATAAAAAGTAGATCTCCAGGCTCCAGCACACACTCGTATCTCTTGGCCTTCACAAACTCAGGAAAGTGTATCAGGTCTGGGGAGTCGATGTCCAGGACTTCTGATTTATCACCTGATGGGTTGATGGGAATTACAATATTTAACTAAGCTGTTGGAAAAACTATTCATCCAATCAAATGACATGAGTTTATTATGAAAGTGGACGAGGCTGATGCAGTTTATTTTGAACATTCAAAGTAACGGGCATCTTTCCGTAGCCACTTGCCTGACAGGTAGAGGTGCAATGCATCCTGGGGGCTGTAGAGAGCCACTCTCTTCATCCCCGTCACCTGAGCCAGCAGGTTATCCATCACCTGAAGGAAGAAGGTTCATTTTACAGGGGAGCCCTGGACAATGCTGTATTTTCAAAATAAAAGACCCCAGATGTAATGATAAAAATGTAAAGTTTTTTCATATTTTCCTATAGTTGCAGTGAATGGGAAAAATCTTCTTAAAAAAGACTCCACTTTGAAGTGCTACCACCTCTGCATACTTTCATCTACAGACTTTATTTAATCTTTAAAATTTTTCCATTCCCATGTTTCTATCAACTACTACCTGTGCATACTTTCAGCTACAAAAACCATTGAAATGTCAAAATGTTATGCTCTTTGAGGACATTAATACTTGTATTCAACTTCTTCCTACCTTTTTATGCTGTTTTTTAAATGACAAAGCATTCCTTCTTTCGCACTTTCAGCTCATTCATTTCAGCTTCCCTCTTTGACAGTTTAGCTTCCAGTGTTTCTTGCCGTGTCTGTCAGCTCTGAGCTTCTTTAGGCAATTCAGTTTCCAGCGGGAAACTTGTGAAAAAGAGCAGCAGAGGGAGAGCTAACTGAGGCCAGTGTCTTCGAAAATTCAACTTCATTTCCAACGAGAGTAACACTAAAGCAATAAATTAATCAATTCCTTAAGAAAATAATACTTGCACACCAACTACACCCGCGCTGATGGGAACAGCACGTACATCCGCCTGACGCCATGTTCCACGGCGTCCCTAAAGCTGCACCGCACACATTATGTGCTCAGTGTCTCACTCAATGATACAGACAGGCGGAAAATGGAAAATGAAACCTGCCAAAATGAGTCGAGAAACTGAATGCTCACGTCGTAGTGAGTCCACAGCTGCAGGCCACAGGAGCTGATGCGGAAGACACTGGAGAAAAACTGATCAGGTTCGAAGAAGTGTGGGATGTGAAAATCCTCCGCCAAGTCCGGGAACTGTTTGCTCAGATCAGCAGGTTCCTGTGACAGAGAGATTTATGGTCAAGAGATTCCGCAGCGTCAGACTAAAGACTTTTTTTTTTTTTTTTTGCCACATTAATACAAACAAATGTTCCAGAGTGAGCCTTCTTCATACCTTTCTCACGTCGTCTCCCAGCGATCGAAGATAATAGCTCTCATCCTAAAATAAGAAACCAAGGAATGTGCGTCATTAAAATTTTTTAACATACTGTAAAAAAAACTAAAAAAAACAAGGAGAAGTGTATCCTTATTTGATGATCCTGACCTCACACAGGAAGAAGTCCGAGTGCTTCTTTTCAGACGCTCTTTTCACAAATTCATTGAATGGCAGAGTCCTGTGAATAAAGAGGTGTAGCTGAGACTGCAGAGAAGGAGAAGTGTGTGTGTGTGTGTGTGTGTGTGTGTGTGTGTGTGTGTGTGTGTGCTCACTTGTACGCAAAGTTTTTGTGAAGGAAGTCCATCTGCGGAACAGTGGATACGTGAATCTTCACTTCCTTGTCTCTCCCTCTCTGTCCAAGATATTCAACTGTCCACTTCTCCAGACACGGGCCGAGACACACGCCTCTCAGCACGGCTGGTCTGCGCTGGAAAATAATCGCTATCATTTATAACCCTGTCTGATGGAAATTCATGTACCCAGGATCCAATATTGTACATAACATATATACCGAACGCATTGGGGCAAAATCCTTTTACTGGCTGTTTACTGTTACAATAGTTGGACGATGTCTTCTGTGGCTCTTGAGGAGCTTTTTTCTTTTTAGAAGTCAGCACTAACAACATGTGACATAAAGACAAAACAGAAAACATTTAGGCATCATAATAAAATAAGGATAACATAACCAGCATACATTCAACATGGTGGCAGGACATAGGGTAACTATAATATAGTTTTTTAAAAGAGGCCAAAATATAAAATGATTAACAGAAAAGGTAGGCAATAAAATCTAATTTCTTAAAAAAAAGAAAAAAAAAGTTTAAATCATATTTCCCCAGTAAAATTAATAAATTGGCAATGCACTGAACTTTCTGTTTTTTGTTTTCTTAGTATAACCCAGTGACTTGACTCTTTGCACATATGTATTCATATTACTTATTATAGTGTGTTCACATTTATTGATATTTATACTACTATTTAGTGTTCTCTGTTTCATATCTGTCATATTTATATACCTGTATTATACGAGTACATTTACTGCTGCGTTTGCACTCTGGTTAGATGCTAACTGTATTGCGTTGTCCCTGTACCTGTACTCTAACCTAATCTAATAATATTACATATTTCTACCTTAATTGAATGATTAGTTATTGGAGTTTTTCCCAGAATGCTGATGCGTACTGACATTTACAAAATAGATGTGTTTCTTCATCTCATTAATTTTTACAACTTTAACATTTGTTATCGAAAACCAAAAATCTTTATACAAATTTGTTTGTGGGATAAATATTATGCACAATTTATAATGTATTTCTTTCAATTTGTTTGGGTGAAAATGTACATGGGAGAAGCCATGTTTCCCAATGATTACTTTTTGTTCTAGAGTATCTTTGTTATTCGGAGTATATAACTGATGATGTCATCAGGCATTGCGTTACAAACTCAGGTCAGAGTTTAAAAGATGTAATGCATTATGGGAATTGTAGGATTTTTTTGTATTCAGAGACTTAGTCAGGATACCATTCTTTATTTAATGTGTCTCTCGCCCCCAACGTCCCCAACTTTACGAGCGTGCAACACCAACAAGTGCAGTGTTCCTTTAAGACCCTGAACAAACCGATGATTCCAGTTCTTCCGATGTTTCTTTACAATTCATGTTACACAGTAGAGGGCAGCAGGGGACATTATGAAGCACATCTATAAACTGACATTTGCTATAGATTGAGCTAAATGGTACCGGTGGTTACTGTAGTCCCACTTTCCCGCTGCCATGAAGACCAACAGTATCTTACCTCTGGATAAATGTCTCGCAGAAACACGTCCTTATCTACTTCTGTAAATATCGGAACAGATACTTTTTCCTGGAGCTCCATTTCACATGATTTTCTTCAGAAATTTACCAGCTACTGAAAGTAAACAGCTCCTGAAATTATAGGGCGTCACATTGTTACTGTTCCCCAGAAAAACGAAACATGACTACGTGAAAGTTGACCGTCAAAATCAAACAATATGGCATATTAATGAGAAAACAATGTGCTTGTTTGGTAAATACTACAACAGAAAATTATATATATTTTTTTTTAATTCAATATTTTCTTGAATTACTCTCTGCATTTTTAATATTGGCTATGTGTTCCTCACCGGAAGATACAAGTACACGGACAAGAAGGCTTCCGAGGGGAAAAAAAGATGGCGCTGCCCATGTTAAGAGGTTGTCACAGGTTTACATCAACATTTAGCTTTACTCGTCTATTGTTAAATGAAAGTATCATCCTGAACCGGTCCGGCAAAACGTGGCTACCTTCTTCATCAACAGCCGCTGTGGCAGCAGTGGTGCGGCCGTACAGCTCGGACCGCGGCGGGCAGCAGCAGAACCAGAAGGTGGTGGTGTTCGGCATCCCGAACCCTTTTATCTGGGTCCGCACCCGAATATACTACTTTCTGATCCGGGCTTACTTTGATAATGAGTTCAGAATTGAAGAGTTCACGGAGGGAGCCAAGCAGGTGTGTAAAAACCTCCCAACAGATGGTGGTAAAGTGTTGTAATAACAATAATAAAAACAACTGTATTTCAAACAAGAAAGGAAGCTCAAAGTACTTTTCAAAAAAATGTTTTAATTTATTAAATATAAAATTAATAAAATGAGTATAGACATAAAATTAACATAAAAACAGGGATAGAATGCCGTAATTAATGGAAAATCAAGATGAAAGTAGAATGAATAAAATGCATAACATAAGTTCTATAATAAAACCCACTGAATAAGAATAATAAAAATAAAGTAAAGAAAATAGAATACATAAAATGCATGACATAAGATGGAACATATAATCCACTGAATGGTAATAATAAATAATAAACATAATAGAATACATAGAATAAATAACAAGATGGAAAATAAAACCCACGGATGATGATGATGATGATGATGATGATAATAATAGAGTAAATACAATGCATACAGTCATGTAAAAGTGGAGCAGTGCAAAAGTTTAAAGAAACTTTTTGGGCTTGTATCAGGAAAGTTATAGCTAGTTAAAGACTAAAGTGAAGATATAAGTGTTAGATTTCTTTTTATAAAATATTTATTTAGCTTTCTTCTCTGATATCTATAGGTAGTGCGTTCCATAACTTTGGGGCATCACTGACAAAGGCTGCATCGCAATTTTCTTTCTACTGTTGCTGGAGGTTCTACCATATAAAAAAGCAGATGAACAGTGTTTTTGAAGGCAAATAGTTAACAAGGAAGTTAGCCATTTAGCTTGGTCCTACTCCTAGGTCATTTAGGGGTTTGTATACAAGGAACAGGCATTAAAATCTGTTCTAAATGTAGGAGGCTAAAGCTGGACCAGCCTCTCCTCTTGGTTCTGGTTAATAGCCGAGTTTTTGAACTGAAGTCTGTGGGTTGTTTTTTTCTAGGCCAGTAAAAAGTGCATTACATTGTTTATATCAAGTCAGCTTGAAATAAAATCATGAATCAGTTTTTCAGCATCTTTTTCATTTTTATATGGTCACTTTCAGGTATGTTTCTGAGGTCTTGTTAATGTGGGACTTGACCCTTAGATCTGAATCTAGGTTTAAACCAAGAATTTCCCCCAATATTTAAGCAGAATCTGTATCTTGTAAACTAGCTGCGACTTCTCTAACAGCTCTAAAAGTCATTGAATGTTGTCTATGATCCATGACGACCTGAAACCGTGTCGATGGTGTTTCTGTTGTTGTTGAGGACGCTGTGTTGACTCTTGCAGGCCTTCTCCCATGTTTCCACACTGTTGTCACAGTGTCAGTTTGAAGCTTTGGAAGGGCTTGTGGCTAAAGACGTGAGTATCCAGATCCAGGCTTGTATTTTCCATTCTGCACCGAATACATTCACAAGATGTCACAAGCTGATCCCCACTTCCATACTGCATGTTAATTGGATACAATATGCCTGCACTCATCAATATGTGTGTAGTAGTAGTTGGCCTTTTTTTTAATTTATATATATATATGTATATATATATATATACATATATACAGTATAACTGTTGACTTGAGTGGAGGTGAAATGAGACATCAAGCAGCCACATTTCAACAAGTTGTATCCTGGAAAAAGTAGACTGACTAAGACCAACGTACATTATACGGAATTATAGATGTGGTTCAATGAGATGTACTGTAGCTCTGAGGGCTTTCACGATGATTAACAATTTAGGAAAGAAGTAAAAACTATTCTCTCCACTTCTATGTGAGTGTTTACCTCTTTAGGCAACTAAAAACAATTATAATGAAACAGCTCATGAGCAGAGGCAGCTTGTTATGAGATTAAACAAGCTTAATTGATCATACAAATCAGAATGAATCAATGAATCGTATTAATACCAGACATTATATAACATAATCGAGACCATTTTCTTGTATCAAAGGATAGATTTGCAATATTTAAAAAAAACCTTGTTACAGGTGTAATCTCTCTGCTCAAGTTCAGCTTTTAATAAAACATGTTCATGTGTCTGCAGTTGATTGGAAAGCTGGAGGAAAAGTTGAACCTGCTGCCATCGAGCTACAAGAAAGCTCTGTCTGCAGATCCTGAGGAGATCATGTACACCACACCTGGAGATGTGGGAATCTACTATGATGATGATGGTCAGCATGTAGTCTATTACTATTACTATTATGTAGTGCTTACTGTCTGAAATGTGTTACTACTGATATCTGTCTGTTCCTTCTTATCGTTGAAGTGTGTGTGTGTGTGTGTGTGTGTGTGTGTGTGTGTGTGTGTGTGTGTGTGTGTGTGTGTGTGTGTGTGTGTGTGCGCGCGCCGATAGAGCTCCATCTCGCCAGTGAGCCACACTGCACTGGGTGACGTGTTCATTCATCACCATGAGCACACACACACACTGTAGTTTATTCCGTCCTGCTGCTGGGAATACTCACTAGAGCACCCTGCGGATTAATCCACAGCTGAAAATAGTCCCCAACAGATGAACTATTTATTTTTGGTCTTTGTATGGAATTTGTTGAAAACAAAATTCCAGAAAAAAGCCAGCCTTATACTTTTAGATTCAAACACAATGTATTTGATGATCTGATTTTGTATCCCTACTATTATAGTAATATAATAGTATAGTATATTAATTGTCCGGGCTGTACCAACCTAGTTAGAAGCTTCATTCACAATGTTGACATTTGAATTCTAAATCAATATTCAAATGCTGTTTACATTTTTTTTAAGTCTGCGTTTAAAGCTGGTATTTGTGCACAGTTTCAGATAAAGATTAGGCTACACTAATATTATCAGTGTTATACTATTAGTAGAATTAGATTCCAGTGGGGCCTGTGTACGATTGTTTCTGACTCATGTGATCCAATAACTCCAGAACGGTGTAAAGTCCTAAAGTCATTTCCAAATGATTTCCAAAATTCACACATGTTTCTGTCTAACCAAATATTTTGCTTCAATCCATATTCATGGCGTTTAGACTTTCAAAAACAACATTTTCACTGCGCTCAGGAAACTGTTTGCTCTTGCTGGGCGGTCCAGCAGCACCATAAATTACATTTATAGAACCACAATAACAAAAATGTATTTATGTTATAAAATTTGATGAGAGACATTCGAAGCTTTATTGAAAAACCTCAATAAAATCTTTGAATAAAAATTTAAAAAAGACATTCTTAACAGCCCTATAATTGTATTATTGTATAACTTTATGAGAAACCTCAGGAAGAGCAACTGAGGAGGGAACCCTCTTCCAGGACGGACAGACGTGGAATAGATGTCGTGTGTACAGAATAGACAAGTGGGATTATTTTTTGTTCAGTGTTAATCAGTGTCGGTACTCTTTTTTTTTTTCTTTTTCTTTTCAGGGAGAAAATTTGTCAGTATTCTGATGCGTTTCTGGTATCTGACAAGCGCACGTATCCCCAACGACTCCATGGAGGGAACCCGTGTCTTCCAGGTGGCCATTGGTGGAGAGGGAGAACCACAAACTAAAAGACTTCTAACTGCACACTATGAGTGAGTCCTGGCAGGAGTGTAATGACTCGTGAATATAAAATATAGAAAAAAATCTTTTGAGTGACTTCGTTGTAATCTTTCTTTTTGGCTTTCTGACAGATTCCAAAGGGAGTTTACTAAAGGAGTCTCTCCAGACTGGACCATTACGAAGATAGAGCACTCCAAGCTTTTGGATTAAGGTGGTTTTAATTTGAGGCAGTTGTGCCACTGGAAACTAATCAAAGACATGAAATTCCCCCTCAGTATTTGCTTTTTATTAAATGTAGTTTTTCAACTCAAGATAATCCACAGAGCAAAAACATGATGCGTCTCCTCACTCTGAGGTCAGAGGAAAGCACCAGGACAAAGTTGGATTCATCCAGGATTCACTGTAGAAAAGACACATGAGCCATAGATACTGCCCAGAATTGTCTGCAGTAGAACAATGTTTTCTTCACTATCTACGAGATCACCCCCAAAAATCAGAACTTGACTTGAACTTGTTAACTTTTTGTTTTGGAAGGTTTTGTATATTTAAGAATGTGGCCAGATGAATTTAGATATTATTTTCAAATAATTTGTAGGCTCATTTCAACCATGATGTGTGTATAGATGGGGCTTGCTGCACATGGGTGTGCCTTGCACCTGTTCTTGTAAACTCTTATCTTGTTTTCTGTTTTTTAAAATGTTGACTATTCTCTGATACTGTCATTTCAAGTAGAGAACTAGTGTTTCTCTATCCAGGAATGTGTGGTATAAAGATGTAGCAATGCAATGTTCCAGATTTGTCGCCACACAAAAAACTTTTTTTTCCCACACAACCCGTTGTCACCTGACTCTGCAGTACATGCTATATGTGTACCCTGTGTGTATTCATGTGTTTGCAAGGATTAAGGCAGTTTGATGCGGCGCCGGCAGACCTTTGATTGTTTTATTAAAGATTTAAGAAACGAAGAATGTGCCATTTATTTCCTGTAATATTTTCTACACTCAACATGTTTTGTGTTTACCTTTTTTATATACTATATATATGTTTATAGATAAATCTATATACATCTATATACTGTATATGTATAGATATATATATATCTATATATATAGATATATATATATATATATATATTTATCTATATATATATTTATCTCTCTCTCTATATATATATATATATATATATATATATATATATTTATCTATAAATATATATAAATCCATATATATATATATATAGATATATATATCTATATATATATATAAAAATATATATATATGTATATAGATATATATATACATACCGTATATAGATCTACATATAGATCTATATATCTATTTATATAGATATATAGATCTATCTATATTTACATATAGAGATCTATATAGAGATCTATATAGATACATATATAGAGATCTATATAGATATATATCTGTATATATTTATATAGATATAGATCTATATAGATAGATCTCTATATATATCGATATATATAGACATGATTATTGCACAGACCATGAAACGTGTCTGCACAATAAAAGAAAAGAAAGAAAACAAATAAAACTTAGCAGCGAGCAATTCCTGATGTATATTGTATCACTCGCTGTCTGCCCTCCCATTGGTCTATTTTCCCAAATTCTCTCCTCCCATTGGCCGAAAAACCTGCCTATCACTGCCGTTTGTATAGTGTGTGGTTCCTGTTGTGAGGTTCAGCCGGTGAGTGTGACAGCCTGTGTGGTGTTTTACACGGCGAGGAGGAGTTCACAGCATGAGAATTAAAAGATGGAGATTAAACATCTGTAATATTTGAAACCCAGAGTCACAGTTGAACCATGAAACCCCTTACTGTGGTCTTTTACGGTTTTGCTCTGGGGCTTCTGGCGGTTGGCCTGCGAGAGTTGCTGACTGGCTTCGAGGAGAACAGATGCAGTATGACCTATATGTTTGAATACCCAGAGTACCGGGTGAGTAGCCAGGCTAATTATTATTCCATTTAGCGCCTCGTACACTACGTTACCCATACATTAGGTAGTAGCGTTCCGTACTTCTTGGGGCATTTCTAGCAGAGGCTAAATATACTGTAGCTTGCTAAATGGTTCGTTCATTTCCACACCGCGAACATCATTTTGAGTTTTCACCTGAACAGACAACAGACATTATCTCTGCCGAGCGTCTTTTAAGCTATTTCCTGAAACCTGCTAACGTTACCCGGTAGAGCAAGTAACGTCAGGTCATGTGTTGCCTCCCGGGCTCAAGTCTTTCCTCAATGGTTTCTATAAACACACGCACACACAGGTGCGTGTGTGTGTGCGCGCGTGTGTATGAGAAGACAGCTGAAGTTAATGTTAGTAATGCAATGTGGGTCGCCTTCCTCTGCTTTATGCTCAATGTGTTCATCTGTCCAGAAGTGGAGCACAGCTGGGGGGCAATGCACTGTGTAGGCATCCACCTAACTTCACCTTCACACTGTGTGTGTGTGTGGAAAAATTAAAAAGAGCACCATATATCTCAAATAAATCTTTCTATTTGTTCATGTGATTAGTGGACATGGTCCCTTGATTCAGGGCTAGCTCAATATTAGCGCTTGCGAGGATGACAGGGCAGAAGATGCATAAAAGAATTAGTAGTCAAGTAGTAGTAACAAGTCGTCTAAATCTGAGGTTATTCTACTTATTGTAATATTGTGATACAACTATGTATGTAACTAATACCCATTTGAATTTCTTTCTTGATTATTCCTTTGGTGTAAAAACAAACTTAAATATCAAAGATATGTCCCGTTATACTTTCACATATGATGTCTTCAATATTCTTGTTTTGTTCAACCAACCGCTCAAAACTCCCAAAAACTAAGTTTTCAAAGAAAGGAAAAAAAAGATAAAAGTAGTAAGTACTCACATTTGAGAGGCTGGAAACATCAAAATTATTCAAATGATTTATCAATCATCAAAATTGGTTGCACAGTAATGTTCCCCCCAAGTTGTTTTCCCCTTTATTAACCTAATCTGTCTGTCTGTCTGTCTGTCTGTCTGTCTGTCTGTCTGTCTGTCTGATTGATGTTGCCCAGCCTCAGATGTAGTCTTACAATTGCACAGTACATGTACCGAACAAAGTACTCTGTACTATAATTATGTACTATAACGAAGGTACACATTTAGGGTCAACTGTACCAGAAATGTAAGATCTCATTACTACTCGCATAAAACCATAATTTACCGCAGGTATTTAGAATCATGCAGGTGAGGTGGACAGCAAAGCGGGGAGGTGCCGTCTGCCATCTGTAGCGTAGAAGTACACACTGCTATAGCGTGCTTTATCATGAGACTGAAGTGGGACAAAAGGTTAATGAACTCTCTGAGATTGATGTGGGACTTCACCCCCTAATCCGTGTCGGTCTGTGTGGGTGCCTGTTGGGTTCACAGCGTGTGGCTCTGCCTCGTCGTGTGGCCAGACTGTACCCAGCTTACGGGCTCTACCTGTACGGAGAGGGTCTGTACGCCCAGGAGACCCGAGCGCTCAAACTCACCGGTGCCCCTGTGCTCTTCCTGCCTGGAAATGCTGGCAGCTACAAACAAGGTAAGTGCACAATATGAATAGAGGGGTTAGCATCGGGAGAGGGGTTGTTTGAGGACATGAGCACGGTTTAATGCTTTTTGTGCAAACGGCACTGTCCACAATTGTACGCACAAGCTTCCATTTTGTTGAGACAGTGGATGATAGAGTTTTGCCATGTCACAGAACTCACGTTTCCACAGTTTTTGTGTATGTGGTGCAGGAATTCACATGTATGAAAATGATAAATCATGAAAAACTGTCTTGTGCAACTATTTTCCCAAAGTATGTTGTTGTGTTTTTTTGCTTTTCTTTTGATGATGATGTGATAAGGTTCATGTGTCACCACGTTTCCTCCCTAGTGTTTCAAAGTGGTTTTATTGTTGGTGCTGCTGTCGGATCTCTTTGTGTTTTCCTCAGAACTACCAACAACTCTGCATATGTTTCCAAAACTGCAAAACGGACACATTGATAACATTCTTCCTGTCAGTTGATTTTCATATGAACAAGAAGATCGATGTACAACATAGGTAGCAACTTTCCCTAGCAGCCTGGCATAAGAATCCCACAGAACTACAAACCACAATCTTAGTGCTCTGGTAAAGGCAGAGTAAAATACCTGGTAATATTCATAAGTAGGCAGGTTTTCTTACTTATTTATGTAGCTTTGTAGAAAGAAATTTTTTTTATGACTCTCCCTCTTCGCCTTCTTTGCCTCTTCCGTCCACCGGGCTCTTCTGCCGGGTAGAGTTTCCCCAAATGCCGATCGTGTCTTTATCCTACAGCTATTACAATGTGCAATCAACATATACTTCATAGGGATAAGTTAAAGCAAAAATCACCCAGTGCTATACACTTGACCATTTGAATTGTACTTGTAGATTAAAGGATGGGGCTGGTGGTGATCTTACTATTAAACTATTAGAAACGCATCAATGAGCCACACCGCTGCACTGGGTGACATGTTCCTTCATCACCACGAACACACGCACTGTTGTTTATTTACACTCGATCGCACATTCACCGTCCTGCTGATGTAAATAACTCCTGAATCACCACATTTGTGTTAATCCACTGCTGAAAATAGTCCTCAAGAAATGCACCGCTGACACCTCTTTATGTAACGTTTGATTAAAAACAACAGTACCCAGCTCTTTCAGAAAATGACATGGCCTTTTTTAAATACATTTTTAAACAAAACAAAAAATTTGTGATCCATTTTTTTCTCTCAAAGCTGTATGTCCTCAGTAGGAGCGTAGATGCTACAGGCCACGGGGCAGGAAAGTCGTATTAGAAAATGTTGGTTTTGCTCTTTTAAAAGATTTTGTTAACAAAAAGAAAATTATATACTAATTCATTGTATTATATATTTATATATATTGGGAGTCTTGAGGAATGAAACCTGGAACCTTCTGGTGACATAATCTTTTCTCTAAGTAATAAATCAGCTCTCATGATAGAAGTCCTTCCTGAGATTATGCCGGCCCCCTGTTCTTGCTCTCAGTTGTGTGTAGGAGGAGAACACTCGTGCTTTTATTTGTGTGAATACAAACACATTTTGTGTGTGTGTGTGTGTGTGTGTGTGTGTGTGTGTGTGTGTGTGTTTGTGTGTGTGTTTCTTGTCTTACATTAAGAGTCTTCAAGACGATGTATTTTTAACAACAGCTGTTGTTTGATAAGCGTCCTAAATTCACAAGTTAAAACAGCTTGATGGAGTACCAACATCAAATAAGATCAGGGTGTTGCTGGTATGTGTCTTCCATACAGTAAAACTAGACTGTTACTTTCATGAGCTTTTTTAGTACTAAAGAGAGAGTTTTCTTTTTAGGCCACGAATGGCTGCCTGAGGATCTGAAGAAGCTCAGAACGTGATGACTTTAATCAATAATTCAAATATTTAAAAAATTATTTGCACTTAGGAGGTTAGCATAAATAATTCTTGCAGCCTGTCCATTGGCAGAGTAGCATTAAAGGGACAGTTCACTTTAAAATCAAAAAGAAAAAACATATTTCCCCTCTCACCTGTAGATCCATCCATCCATCTTCAACCGCTTATCCGGGGTCGGGTCGCGG
>CALSCE010010700.1:12604838-12621557 GCA_943593645.1 Bovichtus variegatus | reverse complement strand
TATATATATATATATATATATATATATATATATATATAGTATATATATATACTATATATACTATATATATATACTGAAAAACATATATACTGAAAAAATATAGCAGTTGTCATTGTTGCTCTCTGTCTACAGGAAGGACAGGTCAAATACTTTCTGTTTGCCCTGTCGAGTCGCAGGAAAGCCTACAGCCATTTCTACTGCCGGAGCAACAACCTGGTGAGTTTTCAGCACCGATAATGTCGTCATGCCATTTGGATTTTAGTTCTAACTCACATAGTCGCACGCCAGTGCGTTTGCCCACTGACATTATCATAAACGAGGCTAGCCAATCAGGACGAGCCTACCTGAATGTTTGCAGACCGCCCTCTGCCATCCTTTTTCTCTTCAGTGAATATCTTCTCCAAATAACCAGTAAGCATCTCCAAATAACGAGTAAGCGTCTCAAAATACTCTACTGCTTGTTCTGCTTACTCATTATTTCGAGATGCTTACTCGTTATTTGGAGAGAGTTTGTCATGATATTTACTTGCAGGGTATTTTTTCATCACAAGGCTAAGTTTTCATCTTCTTCTTTTCTTTTACAGGCAGAAGTGGGCTTCCCTAGATTATTCTGGTTTATGCTTTACTAAATATGTGTGTTTTTTCATAACATTGGTAGAAATGGGCTTCCATTGTTATCTGTACTTTTAAAAAAAAAAGTTAAATTCTGATCAGTTGCTGTTGTCCAACAGGAGATGACTAGCTGGGTGTACGGCTGCATGCACAAGAACGGTTCTTCGTGGTAAGAATGATAACAGCGCAACTCTTTCCCTGCCACCTATATCCTCAATACACATCTGAACTCTTTCCACTGTCCTGATTGTTATCACAAAGAAATTGTGATGTCTTTTGGATTTTCCAGTGTGCATGCAGTGGATCTGTCCATGGAAACTGAGCTTCTGCCACCCTACAAGGTAATTCTCCTCTGAGGAGACGCTGTCCAGTCCAGTCTGAGCGGTTGTTGGTTGCTCATAACTGTCCTCCTCTTCCTCCGCAGGTCCTGATTCTGAGTCTCAGTGACTTGTCTTCAGTTACTCATCTGGTTGTTTCGGCCTCCAACCTCAATGGCAAACAGGTAGATTGATACTCTCTGATGAATAAATGTCTCTGTCTATCTTGCTGGGCTGCCATAAGGGAAGACGCAGTAACAACAAGACATGCTATGTGGCCTGCTATGGTCTGATGATGGCGTTAGAGGAAAAGTCAGGGTTCAGTCACAGTTTGTGGAATATCTAAAGCCTGAGACAACCTAGCAGAAGGGGCCAGAACAACAGACTTACTTTGAAATGACTAATGTTAATCTATACAAATGTCATTACAAAGTTTGTCTGGTCCACAGTTTACAGTGGAGTGTGAGTGGCAGAGACAAGAATCCCAGACTCTGTCGGTCCCAGCGCCACATGTGCTGTCCTTCGGTGAGTAGTGTTTCCAGATGCCTTCCCATCCACCTGTGGTTTCGCGCTTTTCAATTTGCACATAAAGAAACGCGGAAACGCCCGAAAAAATCTCGAATTCTCGTAAACAAAATACTTGTTTACGTTCGGCTGAGGTGGAAAAGTTGGTGTATCGATGAAATGCAATGGAAACAGATTTGGCAAATAAGTGATGACGTACGTGAAGCGTGTGTACTCAAGGTCCACGGAATCTTCTGCTCCGCTGAAGAGACAAAAAATATTCTCCTCATCTCTCCACACAGATCTGATGTAACCTTCCTCACATTGATACATGAAACAAACACAGATGTCATATTTCCATACCGTTTTCTTTATTGTTTTTCACCTTTTGAGGTACGACTGGCGCTCTTAATTATATCATCTTGCTTCGCCCTCTTCTTCTGATTGTCTGACGGGAGAACGGGGCCATCTACTTCCTATTTCAATGAACCAACTCCTCATAACTCCACAATACTAGATGGAAGCTAGCATTGATTTGCATTTCCTTTTGACGATTTTATCGAAATTCAGTCAACATTTGTGATACATTTGAACGGAAAGGTGTCTACTGTTGCATCTCTTAAACTTAGGAGAGAAAAGTCGCGTTCCTTTTCAGTAACTGTTGGTTTTCCAGGTTTGACTGTCGGCGATGTTTCGGTCAACTCCTCTGGACTTCTTCACACCATCAAGCTGCAACACTTTCACCAGGTAGCTTTGATTATGTCACGATGTGCTTGCTGGCCTCAGTATATCTGTTCCTTCTGTGTCACTACATTTTGAACACCTCTGTGTCTTATAGGTCTATCAGGCTCTAAGAATTAATGTTGCAAGCCAGTGCAAAGTACATAAAGGTAAGTGTGTGTTGTAATACATGGTCAGACACAGGTGCACGTGTTAAACTGTAATAATGATCATTGTCTGTCTGTCTGTCTGCAGATAGACTGCCCAACGTGTACAGAATCAAAGTCCCGTGGTTTCGCGAGGACTCATTGACCACAGTCAGGTACGTGTCCGTCTCCAAGCTGTTCTTTCTCGTGCTGACAGATGTACGCATCATATTCACTGTTTCTGTCATGACTTGATGTCTGCCAGTGTGCCGTCAGTGACTGAGATCTCAGGGATGCTCCACACAAGTCGTCCAGACAACACCTCAGGTGTCCTCCTCCAGCTCCACACTGCCCCCAACTGCCAATATAAGGTACTACTCCTCCTTCCTGCTGGGATAAGCGACGGCGTTTGACTTCATGATGACAATTCATCATAACAAATAACGTTTGTGTTAAAATATGACGTGAACTGTATGGTGTTTACCCTCAGGTGTCAGTAAGGACTTCATTACCCAGGGTGCTGGGACAGGTACAACTTTCTTTTCTGTTTGTTTGTTTTTTATCTAAATGAAAACGGTACATGTATTGTTCCTCAGGAGAAAGCCCCCGGGTCTGATCGGCTCACTCTTATTTGACAGATACTAAGGTTCTGTGGTCCCATGGTGCCGGTGTACACAGCTGTAACCCTCCTCCTGGCCTGTAGGGGGCAGCTGTGCTCCATCCTGAAGTCAAGGCGAGCTGCAGACATGAGCCAGGTGGTGGCCAAAGGCCTGCAGCCTCATGAGGTCAATCTGCCCGTTTATATTCTGCACATCTTACTGAGGTACGGCTCTGGAAGTCTAATGTTGAATTTAAGTGTGAGCATTCATTCTGTAGAAAGTAGTTTGACATAAAATAATCTTAACTCAAGGTACACTCCTGCCTTTTTAGTGCATCTCACATAATTTGAATGTTTTGGAATATTTTATGAAAACCCCACATGATTTGCTTATCCTCCTTTTCCTCCCTTCCCCCAGCTGTAGCTGGTTTCAAGAGGTCTGGTCAATTCTCTACCTCCCCCCTTTGGATGCCCTCCCCTCAACTGTCCCTGACACAACATTCCATGAGGGTGTGGTTCCAGTTGAAGAATGGCCCCACGTCCTGTCTCCTCTTCTCTACATCTTGGGGGCATCTGTGGCATACTGGGGCAGCGCACTGCTCCGTCTCATTATGCAACTGATCTCACTAATATTAGCTCCACTCCACAGGTATGGTTGGACATTTAAACATTGGGGTATGTGATTTGAAACTGTAACTGGATGGTCTTTTGGCATTCTGAATATATTAGCACATCCATTCTTAAATGTCTCGTGCAATATTATTTAAGAGGAGACACTACAGGTAATGGGGTAAAGATGGTAATTAATAGCTGCAACCATGAAACTTCCCCAGTTGATGACGTACATTAACAAGACAATTATTTTTGTACAGCAAGATTTGTGAAGATTTATGTTTAAATATGCACAGGGTCCCTGCAGATCCTCAAAATGTCTTCAATTTAGTTTTATTATTCAAGGTGTAGAAGTGTCCTAAAATGTTAAATTTGAGTGAAGTACGTTTTAATTTTACCGGTATTTTCCCACAACAATGACCATTTCCACACCAAGAAGAATAAGAAAGTGCTTATCCAGCTTACTATTTGAGCGCTGTGGTGCGGAAAAGGGAAACTGAATATTTCAGTTATTCAAATTCTGTAAAACTCCATAACGGTGCTTACTGCAGTCTAGTTTGTCGGTTTCTTTTACAACAGTAATGTATTATGTGTTCCTTTTTATAGGTATTTAAAAAGGTGTTAAAGTCATTAAATTTGTACTTAAAAAAATGTCCATATACTATGATACAAATGAGGCATTATCTTAATAAATATGTGCTCATTTACATGCATTTATGAAATTTGGAAATCTGAACATTGGATAAAGCCAGCTTTAAAATACTTGTTTAATTTTGCTGATATATTGAGTACAAAGGTTTTTACTGAGGGAATTTTGGATAGCTCTTTGTTTCACGCCATAAATCAGAAAATAGCCATAAAAAAACTAAAACAATTTTTCCCGTGTTTTTAAGAATAAAATGTTATATAAATCAGGCTATAAATAATCTATGAACAAAGCCCTCTGTAAAAAGCTTCAGAATATGAATGACGGGGAATGAAACTGGAAAGCCCGGTGTATGTAAGGCTACTGAAGTGGAGACTTCTGGTTCGGAGTCTGAGAAAAAGCTCCTTTTGAGAAGACTTTGAAGATATGTATTGTATGAATCCATACGCTATGTTACCTGTAGTGTCTCACCTACTGTAATAACTTTAAACTTCCTTTTCTCTGCAGACCCTCTGTCTCTAGAGACTGTGGCACGGTGCGACTGCAGACCCAGCTCCTCATCACTCTGTGTCTGACTGTAATGGGTGGGGTGGCGTGCGGGGCGTTGTCCATCTTTGCTGCCTTTCTCCTCCACCTTTACAGGGTGAGTCTTAGCACATGGAAATATAGACGAAGCCCTTCCCAGTCTTTTTAGAGTAGCATCAATAATTAAAGCAACGTAAATGTAATATTGACTCTGTGTATCCCTCACTCTACATAAATCTGTCTTTGTTTGCATGTTCAGGTACTGAGGCTACAAATGACAGAGAGATCTTTGAGTCACATGTTGAATCTGGTAAGAGTTCTAGCATCAGGTGTTTGGTTTGATGCTATTGTGGTTGCTTGTGATCTCAAGGCAGAGCCAAGGGTTCAGAATACATTACAATATTACAATTTAGTTTGATGTTTTCCACCATCTCACCAGGCCCCCCGGAAGCACAAAGAAGCTGAGAACGGCACAGTCGATGCTGAATCCCTGAGCAAGTCTAAAGAATGTAACAGTGCCCCCCTGCTGTCTGAGTGTGCTCTGCAGGAGGTGAGGGATGACTTACAGCTCCACCTCTGTCTATCGGCGCTCTTCACACTACCTGTCATGCTCATCGCACCCTCACTCATCCACTGGATCCGCAACCTGAGGTACAACATTAAAATGTATGCGAGAGCGCTTGTGAGAGACAAAGCACCTGCACTGGGGAGGTCTCTGAGCCAGACACCAAGGCTGTGTTTATTATAAAGTATGCTAATTACCACCGCATATTTAAATGTGCTAATTAGTGCTATGTATGCATAAAGACCAATGCTCATTTCAACATGTACAAACACAGAACGGCCACAGCAAGCTCAAATGAAGTACCTGATTTGTCAAGAACAATAACGCAAATCAAGTCCATTGCAATTTTCATGTTGGACCACCTGAGGTGCTTCCATTGGTAAATTGAGTCTAAACTAGAGACCATCTTGCAATGGGAAATTGGCACATTTTATGCATGCGGCCACATTAATGCATCCTTAAACTTTTTACAAACACAGCTGTTGAATGTTTACCTGCTCCAGAGGTGCTGCTGTGTGTCTAACCCTGACCTCTGATGCGTCTGTGGAACAGAGCTGAAAACAGGACTTTCCTACCAAGTGGAATATGACACTTATCAATTATTGCATTCATTTTAAGTTTACTTCACGTTCATTTGCTCTAAACAGCCTGATAGTATGGCTGAAATCAAAATCATTAAATTAGTGTGATTTATTTTTCAAGTGTCCTTTTCATCACAATATGGCAAACGTATGATAAAACACAGTAATAATAACACAGTAACATACAAAGTAATAATTTCTGTTTGATACAATGGTGAGGAGGTGTACTTTGTGAATGGGGGAAAACCAATGCTTGTGTGTTGTGATCCTCTGCAGATATTCCACCCAGTTGGATCCTGACCCTTGTTGGCCATGCTTTGTGCCTCTAATTGTTGTGTACATGCTGCTTATTAACTGCAACACTTTGAAACTCAGCAACAGGTAAGAGCACATTGTCTCTAACACGCACATTCCCTAATAGATTTATTATCCTGCCAGAGTTGAGGGGAATTCTACGACGGCATATTAGGGCTATTGTAGGTAAAAAAAAAATGTAAAAAATACAATAGCTACAATACAATAGTGGTTAATATTTCAAGAAAACTATGAATTTGCTAAGATTAAAGTCACGCGTGCGTGCGCCTGTCGGGGGCATTGCGAAAACAATGTGTGCACAGTCCTGTGACCGTCTCTATGTGCTCTGCGTACGCATGCACATGCGTGTGTAGAAGACAAAGGGGACATGTGAAGCGGGAGCTTTGAGTCCTTATCTGTGTGTCGCTGTGTTAAAAAGACAAATTCACCAAGGATTGTGAGATGGTAACGTGTGATAATGGTGCAGGGTTAAGTGTGTGTGTGTGTGTGTGTGTGTGTGTGTGTGTGTGTGTGTGTGTGTTACTAACACATCAACCTAATGTTACCCATCAGCTCAATACAACAGATCACACAATACAGTTCAGTGAATAAAAACCAAGCCAACACATGTACGTACATTTACAACAGTATAGCAGTTCTATGCTTACTTAGCCGTGTAAAGTTAATATATACTAACTAATATACTCTGCCCAGTGGAGGTTCAGGTCATGAATGGAAAGGCTACTTGGCTCTCTGCTGTTAGCTTAGCTGGCGAATCCTTTGAGATGAAGGAAAGCAGTGTGTTGCAGGACCGAGGAAACGGGTCGCTCCGTCTGTTGTCTTGCAGAATACAGTTAGCTTCTTGCTAACTACTGGCTGCTCCTATTGTGAAGGCTAGCCGGCTGTAGAGAGCGGCTGCATGCAATAAACGTGTTTACTTTGGACAGGCACTCGCGTCCTCTGCCATTAAAGGAAAAAGTCCAGTGATCAGAGAGCCGTCCGAGGCTGCGGACTGTGGTGTCGCTTTCCGCAGGCACAAATGCAAAAATGGTCGGGAACCACGTGGCACGTAGGAGGTCCGAGGAGGAGCAGAGCAGAGCGAGAGAGAGAACACATGGCTGTGTTTTGGTTTTATCAGCTGAGTTTTCACACCTACATGTGAAAGGTGACACAAAGGTTCATGGAAAATTTAGTCCAACAGCTCAATCTCCATACTGTGAGGAACCAAACTCACACATTAGTTTACATACTTCTCTCAGAATATTATCCCCCACCCCAGGCTCTGTGACTCATTTGACCTACAATGGTCCTTGTATGCCGTCATAGAATTCTGCTGCAGTATCCAACTCTTTCTTCTTCTCTTTCAGTAAACTCCTGCCTCTGACATCCTGCCTCCCTCTACCCTTGTCCATCGCCATGGTGACCTTCTCTCCACTCCACCTCTACAGAGTCACCTACTTCCTGTTGGCGGCACTCATCCCTCTGGCCTCGTGTTGTCTGCTCTGACGGTATCGGACTGCTCTCAGTCCACATCTCTACCATAACAAGCCTTTCTCTAAACTACAGCCCGACTCGCTGAAGCTGCTCCAGACTGATTTGTTCCGGGAAGAGGTACTCTATCTAGCTGCCGTGGAGCAGAGCTATAGACATACATAGCTTGGGGAACTGTCTGCTCAATGTTGGCACTAAAAGCTCCATGGCAATTACACTATGTTTTAAAATGAGAAGATGTAATGGCCTTGGAACGTTTGGTGCAAATATGACTCCGAACGAAGTATTGACCTGAAACCAAGTTTGCCTTACTCTGTATATCTATAGCTCTGCCTTCAAGGAGCAAGAACTCCACAACCAGTGAAGCTACTGATACTAGAGATTCTCAACAGGGTGTTACTGTAAAAAGATGTTATTTTTCTTTCTGTTGTTTCTAGTGTCTCCAGTGGAATTGTTCACTGTGGTCACTACACCGTAAACTCCTTCACTGCCACCTGCTTAGTGATGACTAATGTTACCTTTACCTGTTGACTCTCGTAGCACTGCCACGAAACCAGTGGCAGTGTATTCAGTCCTTCAGGAAAACCCAAAGTAATCATGTTTACATTCTCAGAACAATGACAATGGCAGTACATCGAAGGTCTGCACTGGGAAAGGCTTTGGTGGATGTGCAGGTTCTAATCTGTCTCGCATTTTTTCAAAAGAAGAAGATCTGCCGCAAAACTTCAATCGTGGCTACACGTTTTAACCAATAAACGCAGATCTCAGTCAGACGCAGGGTAGCTTTTGTCGGTATGGACATGCTACACATCGTTAGATCGGGTGGATTCTCAGCGTCGCTGTCTGTGTCGGATCAAACTCGTGATTCGTAATTGATATGTTATTCGAGCGCCTAATTTTTATACAAGAAATATAAACAATTTGATAGTATTTCCCATCCTTGATGAGCAAGAGTTAAAGTTCGGTCCCATATGGACGCCGGTTAAGTTCAGTGGTTGAAGCAAATAAAAGCCCGGCCTTATAATTGCAGTTTATATGTTTTCTAAAACACAGTGGTGTAGCCAAACATTTTATAGGTGTGGCATTCTGCCAGCTCTGGCACGTATATCTGTGTCTTGCGCTTCACCTTCGGGTAACTCTGTCATTCACTCACTTAAGCAACACTGACTGTTATACGAGCAGCAGGCTAATAGTCTTCTGGTCGGAAACGATGGTGATTTTCCTTTCTCATACTTGAAACAACTGAGCCACAAATTCATAGGGAAAGCACCAAGGGATTTGAGAATGATCTAAAATGCATATGTTGGCGTTGTGCGCGTGTAAAAGCCTTGTCTCCGCTTTAACTAATCCACACTCCATGTTAACTCGTTCTCTATCACTTCAGGATAATGAGTGTTTTTACCACACTGCTTCCATTTTACAGTTTCCATTCAACAGAAATATTTATGACTGTATGATCGAGGACCTTTCGTGGTTGCGTTGATTCACAATTTTGAAAAACGTATTTTCTTGACTGTTTTTTTATCGCCATTCTCTGCCGGCCTTTGTCTTAGCTCAACAACCGACATCCATAGAAAGGTTTGCTCTCATTTTGACCCGGAGCATCTGCATATTAATCCCATACACGATATGTTATGATCCACTAAAGTTAGGCACAATATAAGATGAGTAAATCCCCGTTTTGTTTTGTTTTTTTCTCCGCCATCTTGACTGTAAGTGAGCCTGGAGGGACAATTGAGTGAAATTCTTTGTTTGGGATGGAACAGAGAGGAAATTGTATTTCTGTACAGTATTTTTTATTTAAAGGAAACCTGGTAGTACTGATGGAATTATTGCTGTTGAAATGAACATTATCCTGAACATACCATGTGAGTGCAGATGTATTGGCCTCATGGTGAATGCATGTGTGCATAACATGTACATGTTTCTAAGTATTTATAAATTTACATGTATTTACAAATTTTTTTTTTTGGGGTTTATAGTTTCCAGCATGGAATTATAAAACACAAGATGTGTTTGTATTGTAGTCGAGGATCTATGGCAGCAGTGCAGAGTCGATGAGTGGGTTCACATGCACCGTAGTGTCCATGTTACAATCAGGTTCAATAACTTAATAACCTCATGTTATCAGCTTTTTGGAGTGTCTCGGTTTCATATTTTGCTCATGGAGACATCCAGGTTGACACAATCTGAATTGACATGTAGAAGGTTGGATTTGTTTTTACTTAAACATCATACTATTTTTCTGTTTTATCAGTATAAAAAATAAAAATCCCCAGTCCCCTCCGCTGTGAGTCCATGTTGAACAATGAACGTGAAACGGTTCAAAGGGAGGTGAATACTTAAATGGTGCTGCCGCAGTGCTTGATCCAGACCCCTCCATGTCAAGCGCCTACTGCAGTCTGTCTTCATTTGCCAAATTGGCAGTAATACACAGGTTAAATTTGATTACACCGAAAGTTAATAAGGTGATTGGGGGGTAAATGTGCTAAACGGAGAAAATAGCACCTTGGGATGGGACAAATCATAAATAATCATTGAGTTTTTATGTCATGAACACACAGTGACATCATAACACTACACACAAGTGTGTCCCTGAGCTTCCTAACGACTGTAATCATAAGGTGGGCGCTGATATTGTGATGCAATGCAGCAAAAGTTGTATGTTGGTGGAGTTTAAAAAGCAAATTACTTATTTTCTCTCAACCTCGGATTTATGTTCAGTGAAGGATTATGGGATGTCTGTTTGGTATTGCAGCTGATGCACAGTATAATTGGAGCTTCAAACTGCAACTTCAAGCTTTTAACGAAAAACGTTTAAACTCCATATGTCTTTTGCGCTGCTGCAGTGTCGGGCTTAAGGAGAGAAGTGTCTTGTATTTCATGGTTACCGTTTATTGAGGCCTGGTTAACTATTGGAATGGCAGGTGTCCGGGTACTTGTGACCAAGGATACCACCACCGTTTGTCTTACTTTTTGTTTTAAATACCTTTTCATCTAAAATGCCTCACAAAACGGAAGTTGCAAGAAAAATCTTTTTTGAATGTTTCTTTTTTTATATATATATATATATATATATATATATATATATATTTATATATATATGCAAGAACACTTGTTGTGGTTCCAGATTATAACATTTTAAGAGCAATTTAGAGTCTGGAGTTGTTCTGTATATTATTTTACTGTCAACAAAAGCCAACCAGACTTATTCTTTCATGTAAGGTGTTCTAAGAAAATTATGTAATATTTGATATCTTGAAGCTTTTGGATTTCTTTTGCCACAATTGCTTCACACCATCATTATGATTGTTGTGATGAACAGTTTCCAGTATGGGGTGTTGTTATGGCATGTAGGCCTGACATTGTGTTGCTTTCTGACTTCAGTGTTTGGTAGCCAATGACTTCTTTAACCAGTTAACTGTTGCAGTCGCTCTGACAGCTCTGAGCCATTAGAGTTTCATAACTACGTTTGTAGGCGATTCAGAAGGAACTTGAAAATGTATGAAACGCAACTAATGACTAGTGATTTACAGCATGTGGGGATGATGGTGATCAAGATGAATCTACCACAGCTGGACCAGAGTTTGATTTAACATGTTTTGTACTTAATGCCTCTCTGTGTTGAACTATTGTGTCTTATTGCTTCGTCTTGAGGGGAGACACTACAGGTGAACAAGGTTTTAACTCCTTTCAAACATTTTCACTCATGGATATAAGCATGGAACTTCCCCAGTTGATTACTCGCATTAAGAAATTTTTTTTTTTTTTGTTGTATTGCTAGCTTTCTGAAATGTTTAAATATGCAAATGATGCATTATCTTATTAAATATGTGGTAATGTATATACATTTCCAGAACAGAAATTTTTCATTTCATTTTTTTTTCTTTCATTTTTTTCATTTTTTTCATTTGATAAAGCCAGGTTCGAATTCTTACTTCATTGTGTTGCCATATTAGAGTCAAAGGTTTTTACTGAGGGAATTTTAAATATCTCTTTGTTTCACAAGATACTGTCAGCCATTTAAAAAAAAAAATAATAATAATTCTGTAGATAGAATAAAGCTGTATAAATCAGGTTCTGAATGAGATGTGAACAAAGCCCTCTGTAAAAAGCCTCAGGATATAGAGAGAAATGTGGAGAGTTTGGTGTATGTAAGTGCTGCTGAAGTGGAGACTTCTCATTTTGAGAAGAATGCCTTCAAAGATATAAATTGTAAAATAATCCTTTGCAAACTTTATTTTTGTTGTGAATTTAGGAGAAATCTGCAGACACAAATGGACAAAGTGATGTGTAACCTGAATGTGTATTTGAAATGTTTTCTTTCCACTCGTCTGAAAGAAGACTGTAGGAAGATGTTTCTGCCTGTAGTGTCTCGCCTTGCATCCTCCTGCTGTAGCTCTCACCCTCACGTGAGAGGAGCAGCTGCTGTGCCTTTCTGCTTTGTCGTGTATGCAGCCTGTTTCCTACCTGCCTGTCGTTTTAAAACCCTCCAGTCCTCAGCAGCAGTGTCTTGGCTAAATGATGAAGGCCTCCAGTGAATGTACGTCGCCGGTTCTGTGTGTGTGATGTGTTGACTCTCAAAAACATTTCTTCAACACGTTTTAGATTTGTGTGACTCTATAATATACTAAAGATAAGTTCATTTGGGACCAGTCGCCTCAAGCAAGCGTAAAATCATACGCCAGCATGCTGTGCAAAGACACCGCTGCTGTCCCCAATGTGAATGTACCCGCACCGAATGTCTTCACACGTGCTTCGAATGGATACAGTTACTCGTGGCATAAGTGATCCGCTTTTCTGTGCACTTGTCTGTTTTGGTCGGTCTCGTCGTGAATTGGTGGCTTAGAGAGCTGTGTTTTTAAATTCAAATAAATGTGATTTATATCGGTGTTCACTGTGATCATGTCGTCGTTCCAGATTTGTACGCAAGGGTTTTCTGTCTGACTTTCTGACTTGACTGGAAAAATCCATACTTGGACTTTTTAAAAAAAATATTTATATATATTTCCACAGACACAATTACGTTTTGGAATATTAGGCGTTTAAACGTTAATTTAGTCTCTTTTCTAAAATGGAATAGCTCGTATTTTAGAGTAGAACAGAAAATCAGCTCCTTGAAAACATCCAGAATTTGGTTTGAAAACTTTAAAGTTGGATTAAATATTACCGGTAACTTTACGTTTCATAAAGGATCTGAAATGCTGCCATTTAAAGACAAACTTGTTGCTCTCAAGTTGTGGTGCAGCTGTGAAACGTGTCATTATTTGTTTTGCATTTGGCCACACAGTTTTAATTCAGATCTCGCTTCTTATTATTTCTCCACCTGAAGATTATTGTCAGTTATTCTCTCTATTGAAATGCTTCTGGGTGGAAGGAAAGATGAAGTTGGTTTGTGGAACTGGAGTAAAGTGTAGCTTATTGTCCAATAACTGTTCTCTCTTGATAGTATGTTACCTCAGACCCCTTACAAATTGTATTCCAATGTTGACTCGGCATGTCATAAACATGCTCTGATGTTCCGAGCAGATGTCCAAGGTGACCTGTAGTACAATACTACGACGTGATGTATAATGTCTACCAACTCTGAAACCTCTGACACTAACATCCAGTCACAAGGCTGGCCATGGCCACTTTCATGGAGAGATGCTGTGGAAAGTTTGTTTGTATTCACTATTATTTTACTTACCAAGTAATGAACATTTTTTCCACTGTTTATCTAGTAATATGTAAGTAAAAATCCTATTATATATTACTACTGTTTATAAGTGCTTTAAAGTCTGGTAACCCTTTCAATTTCCTTTTTATTCTGCTTCTGCCCAGAGTGACTTTAAAACCTGTAACCTCCTGCCAGCCGGTCCTTGTTGTGCAGAACTAGTTATTCCTCTGACCTGTGCTGATGTACTGTAACAGGCAGTCAGGTGAAAGAAGTGAAAATGTACCGTTTCTTTTTTTAATATTTTCTGGTGAGACTTTGGTGTGGAAGGATTTTCTCCTCAGGTTTAAGCATTATTGTGTCAAAATTTGATTGGTTTGATGGTTTTGTATTTCTCACATTTTTATCTGATGTCATTGTAAATGGGCAAACTGTGCAATTTTTGACACTATTGTTGTTGCAATAAAACTAGGAAAAATAATTGGAGTTGTTTTTTTAAATTATTATTATTATTATTATAGAAATGTTATGGGCATGAACAGAAAATGAATAATATATATTAATAATAAAGGCCTGGCACACCCACACAGACCTCTGCTCAGGTTGAAGATGGGTCGTGCTGCACGGAGTTACACGAGGTCATCAAACTACTCGTACCAATGAGAATAACAGGAGAGTGAGGCAGGTGTCAATCAAACACTAGACGCCCATGCAGTTGGTCTAATTATGTGCAGTAAATGGAAACACCTGAGGAAGTGCTCCAAAGTTTTACATTAGAACGAAATGCAGTAAAACACTTTCTGTCAGAAGTGGGACTCGAACCGTTACTAGCAGGGTCAACTGAACGGCAGCAGGTGAGGATGTTGGTCGAGAACATTCTGAGAACAATCTTATTGGGGTGTTACACACTGTTATCTCACTGTAATTTCACTACTTCTCGTTAGCCTGCTTCAGCCGGACCTGAAGGTCCTTCGGGCTCCGGCCTCTGTCTCCTGTTCTTTCCACCATTACATCTGGTCTTGGTTCCCTGGCCCACAATACATCCAGTCTGGCCTCCAGCTTCTACACCACATCCACCCTTGCTCCCGCTACGTCTGCAGTGACTGCCAGCACATCCACCCTGGGTCCTGGTAGTCACTTTGGCAAAACTCACTTTTCACTACAGACCTCTCTATCGTTGAGGATCAATCAGCCTCCAACACCAGTTGTACATTCAGGCTACATTTGAGAAAATGTAAGTACATAACTCGACAAAATATAGCATTGGTCTAGTCATTTATAGACATTTTAATGTAGAAATGTTACAGTTTATATCTTTAAAGGTACAATGTGTAATTTAAGATTAAAACATTATGAACAGAGTGTGAAGAGCTAACAGTGTCGTGTCAAAGACGTCTATGTGTTGTGTTGCAGAGATATCTCCTGATGTTAGCATGCTAGCAGCTAGCGCCGCTCCGTCATGTCTTGTAATACCACTTGTTCCTCTGGAGGTGATAGTGAGTCAGTGTAGCTCCACGGTCCGTGTAGTTTGTTTGGATTAAATGCAAAGTGCAGTAAGGCATGCGGCGGCTGGGAGGCAGATGAAGCGTCCGTTAGCGTTTAGCTCGCCTTTAGCCTGAGCTACACCAGGGTGGACCCGGGGGACTTTCAGGCGACGAGTTACACAGGATAGACCTGGAGCTGCACCAGGCCGCTGTGACTCCCAGTGCTGGGTTTTTTTTTGTCGCCGAATCCGAGCCACCACAGACGCCAATTGAAGCTCCGTCCCCCGTAGCCGCTGCACGCTCCCCACCCAGCCAAGCAGTTCCCTCGTCTCTGCTCAAGTCAATACACGAACTATCGACACATCCGTGCAGCCCCCAGTTAGTGCCACAGTACACTCACAGGTGGCTAACTATAGCCAACGCCACACGTCAGGATGAGGAGATAGCAGTGCCACTTGGACATGGATGGATGGACTTTAATGATCCCAAATGGCGGGTGACCGAGTCCCAGTGTTGTCAGTGTTTTTCTATTATATACGATGTTTTTGGATAATTTACTGCTGCATTAATGTGTATGTTGCATTATACTGCTGTATATGTGTTTTAGGGAACTTATTATTAAAAACTCAGAAACATCCATGTGGGTTTCTGGAGTCTGTGCCAACCCACGTTTGTGGGCTGCCTCTCAGTAAACATCAGATGTGGCTCCCCTTTCTATGTCACATGCAGGCTCACTAAAATATACATCCCTGCAGCACTCTATTCACTATACTAACTCCTGAAGAAAGTCGGCAATTGATCGAGAAATTGATTGGCAGGTTGGTTGATAATGATGGTGGTCTTTAGTTGCTGTAATACTTCATTTAAATTGAATACCATTTACATGTATTTAGATATTGTTCATTTTCATTATCATTCTAAGCACTTTAATGAATTAATTTGTATTTGATATTGATTTATTATTTTTTTGTACTTCTCAGACACAAGGATTCATTATTGTGTTCAACTTGTCTTATTGTTCAAACTGGTTGTCTAATAAAGATGTTTTTAAATGGTGAAGAAAGTCGAACATATATAGATTATATACTTTAGCCACCAAACCATGGCTAGTGTAAGTGACAGAGACCTCCAAATGAAGGACATTTGGAGTTAATGTCAGGCAGTCACTTGCTCACACACTATTAGCCAGTTAGATCGTCGCTGTCATTTTTGTTCTGCTGTCTTTGTGGGAGGAAAACCTCTGAAACTGGGCCGGATGTTCTCAGGATCTTCACCACAACGTAACAACACTTATGTAATGCTTTCAAAAAAAATCAACAGAGTCAAAAGAGTTCCAATAGAACAGAGTTTACTGAAGAGTTCACACAGTACAGCAAACACAAGTTTGTGCACGGAGAGACTGACTTTACAACGCTCACACTTCTTCCTTTTATACATTTTCTTTATCTTGTATTACGCCTTTCTGTGTGGGACAGTCTCGGATCCTCCTGATGTCCTTCACTTTTTCCTCTTACTGCTTCCTTCTAGACACCATTAATTAACTTTTCTGCCAGGATTTCCCCCAATGTTCCCCTGCCTGGCAAACAGCTGTGTCTTATCATTAACCAGTAGGTCCTCTAATTCATATTCCTTTTTCCACTTCACTGATATTTTGGTTTGGACTATTTATCTAATGCTGTCTAGGGAGATGTTATCTTCTGATTGCTGACATTACTTCTCATGGCCTTTTCTTCTAGCTTCACCATTATCTTTCTGTCTGCCGTAAAGATTTTAAAAATGTTAATGATCAACAGCTCATAAACCCAGCATGTCTGTTTTCCCATACATTTTTTTAGGCATTTACTCATTATGGTTAACAATCGTTAACAAAGAATGCAGAAAATACTCCCACAACTTTCTGTCCCCTGGTGGTCAGAACACGTCCACTGCAGCTGTAAGCGGTGGCTATATATATATATATATATATAT
>CALSCE010010700.1:12557213-12589924 GCA_943593645.1 Bovichtus variegatus | reverse complement strand
GTGTGTGTGTGTGTGTGTGTGTGTGTGTGTGTGTGTGTGTGTGTGTGAGCGAGCATGCGATTGAGTCGCACTCTGGTAATCTTGTCGAGTCAGGGACGTCCAGGCTTTCCCCCCCATGTCAAATGCAGCAGATCTCATTTCAATATAAAGGCCCCAGTTATCTGGAAAACACAGCCAATCCACATCCATCAGCGCAGAGGCCAGTTCATCATTTCTGTTGCGTCAGTTCAAAATGCAAAGTGAATTGATTCAGAACCTCAGGAGCAATATATGCAGTATATTAAACAATTTGTCATACAAGTTACTGCACATGAATTGCTTTTGATTTCCACAGTCATAGTCGCACACACTCTACCGGTTAGCTGTCTACATGGAATGTAATTCCAAATTCCAAGTCAGACTGTAAAGAAATAAAGTGCAAATGGATGATACAACTGAGGAGAGGAGACATCCACAGCAGCAGTTGTTTGTCTACCTACCGTGAAGCATTTCTTACGCCAGCCTCAAATTTGTTCTTTTTGTCACTTTGATAGATGATGCAGACAAAGTTGTTAGATGGTGCAGTGGAGGGAAGCATTTTGACAAAGTAATGCCTGGCGCACACGAGAGGATTTACAAATCCTAACTGATCTTAAATACGTGGGAGACATAACGACAAATTTACCCGATTTTCCACGTTTGAATCGTCAGGGGCCTCCCTGGTGGCTCACCTGGCCGAGAACCATGTTCTGAGGTGAGTCCTCATCCCTCCGACCAACGGCCCTTTGCTGCACGTCCTGGAAAGAAATGTTTTAAAAAATAATTTGAATCGAAAGAAAGCACACAACCAGACGATTGTGTCGAGACGGAGGACCACACACACTGGTGTTCGGAAGTCTGATTTGTTTCTTCTACCTTTGGACAGAGCCAGGCTAACTGTTTTAACCTGTTACATTACATTACATTACAGTTCATTTAGCAGACGCTCTTGTCCAAAGCGACTCACAATAAGTGCAAACAATCCTGAGGATACGACTCTTAATAGCAAGAACCTTGCAAGTACATCAGCTTCAAATAGGTGAAATCATACAAGTGTAGAACAATAGCTTCAAATAAGCCAAACCAAAGTAAGAGCAACAAAGAGAAACAATAGAATAAAAATTCAACCAATAGCTTCAAATAAGCCAAGCAAGTGCAAAGTACAACTTTTTTAAATTATTTTTATTGACCGAAGTGCAGTTGAAACAGGTTGCGACGGAGGTGTGAAGACTTCCTGCTGACCTGACATCAATGGGGAGCTCGTTCCACCATTTAGGGTCCGAGATAGCAAACAGACGGGTTTTGTTTCCACTCTTTATGCTAAGCTAACTGGCTGCTGGTGTTTACTTATATTTACCATATTGATATGAGTGGAGCAAGAAAGCAAATAAGCATGTTTCCCAAAATGTCAAACACTTCCTTTTATATTAAACTATAAGAGGGAGCATAAACTGACAGTTCTGTTCAGCCATTTCAACTGGAGTGACGTCTAGCTTGGGTTTTCAGTTTTGCTTATTTGAAGACTAATGACTTTACAATCCAAATGTTTTTTTAAATTAAATACAGTGATGCATACACTGAGACCTGCAGAGGAGGCAATGGTTTCAAAGCATCACTGAACAGCTCAGCTTTTGAGACGTATACGCACTTAAAAGGCCAAAGATATCAGGGCTTAGCTCAGGCTACAGCCCACATGGTTTTCCAGTGACTACACCAAGTACATATTAGCTGAATATTACCAAACCTATTCTCTGCCGGGAAGAAAAAAAAACTCTACTCCTCAGCCCGTCTAAAACCAGCTGCCTTTGGCTGGATTCCGAAGGCACATGCCACCCTTCTTTTAAAAACAAAATGGCTCTGGTCGAGACTCCCCAGACAACCTGACGTTTGCTGATTGAAGAGCTTCCTGGGAGGCAGATACAGCTCCTGTCTCCTCCCTCTGTTTCACTAAGGCAGCTTATACTGACAGAAACCTTACAAACACAGTGGCAGAGACGTGTGTGTGTGTGTGTGTGTGTGTGTGTGTGTGTGTGTGTGTGTGTGTGTGTGTATGTGTGGGTATGTGTGTGTATGGGTATGTGTGTGTGTGTGTGTGTGGGTATGTGTGTGTGTGTGTGTGTGGGTATGTGTGTGTGTGTGTGTGGGTATGCGGGTGTGTGTGTGTGTGTGTGTGTGCGTGTGTGTGTGTGTGTGTGTGTGGGTATGTGTGTGCGTGTGTGTGTGTGTGTGTGTGTGGGTATGTTTATTTCCACAGTCATAGTCGGGTATGTGTGTGTGCGTGTACGTGTGGGTGTGTGTGTGTGTGTGTATGTGTGTGGGGTTATTAGGAGGATTTAAAGATGTGCTTTTCCAATGGTCACGTAAGCAATAATGGATTTTAAATTAAATTATTTCAGGCTACTCTTCTCCACAGTGGGGAAGGTATGTTTGTTTTTATTAAGTGTTTCATTAATCATTCAAAGAGGTAAATAGTGCATGGTGTTTAAGCCTTACCATTCGGACACAAGTAAGCAATACATTCATTAAAAAAAAAAAGTCAAACCACCAAGAGTCATAAAAATAAAAGGAGATGTGCACAGTTGAACTAATTAGAAGGGTCGTCATAGGATAAAGGGTGGAGGGACATGGTTGTGCTGCGTTATTAGTGACTAATGCTTGTTCAGTCACTTGTTGATTGCAACTTGCTGCATTGCTTTTTGTTGTGTGAGAGCAAATGTGTCGCTTACTGTTTTCTCTGTCTCTTTCCCCATCTTTAGGCTCCCATTGCCACTGGATAACATGAAATAAGGGAGGCATAGATTGTGACTGTTGTTGGATATCTTCTACTTCAACAGTTCCGTTATGATGCAAGGACCAGAAGGGCCGATACTGGGAGCCTCTGTGGAGAAGGAATCAACACAGTATTTCTAAAGCTCCCACATGTTTCCAGTCATGACAGCCTCTGCAAACCAACTCTCACTGTTTAGACGTGAAGGTTTAAGTTGAGTCAACAGGGATAAATCGGTGAAATGCGTCTTCACTTTGACGACCAGCCCAATCGATAAGAAGCTCCCACACTTCTCTGCCTCTGCTTGGGCCTTCTCATCAAAGCTTTCGTAGTTGTCTCTTTACCAGTCGCACAACATGCGTCCTTCCCTCGCCACGGCGGTCCTACCGCCCAGGACCCGTTCCCACAATCCACCAAACCTCGCAGTTGGAGGCCGCGAACACCTGTCAGCTCCACGAAGGCGCAGCCCCCACCTGCGGCACACCCTCAGCCCAGAGAACCTGCGAACCCTGGCGGAGAGGGGCGGAGCTGGCATCGATACTGTCTCTGTTATCAGCAGTCCTATTGGGCTTCCACGGGCTAACAGTGACACAGACCTAGTGACCTCCCAGAGCCGGTCCTCGCTAACGGCGTCCACTCTGGAGTACACACTGAACCGCGGCCAGAACCTCGTCATATCCTGGGACATCAAGGAGGAAGTGGATGCTACCGACTGGATCGGGCTGTACCACATTGGTGAGATGATGATTTTTTTTACACATGTAGTTGCTAGTAGAGTTGCTTTTAACTGTTCTGGGGCAGCTCAAGGTCAAACCTCAAGTTAGTCAAGACAAGTCCAAGTCTCAAGACCTTGAGGACAGGTCTGGGTCAGCTCACAGGTCTCCATTAGCAAACTGAATTCTGATCTTAAAAATGTGTAAAAACAGTTTCCCCTGTGTTGATAGTGTTTACTGCATAAGTGAAATCCATTCATAATCATGCATAGTCCTAAAAATAAGTATGCAAGGTGTGCAGCTATGCAAGGCCTTCCTGTTGCTGTCATATTCATGTTTTAATGTTCTGGGACCTGAATGACTTGAATGTTTTTGCTTTCAAATCTGAAGTCTTTTGAAGATATGTTCCACCTGTCACACTGTGCAAGATGGTTCTAATAATAAAGATCTTAGAACCGCATTACGTGTACGCTTTTAAAATACACATTTTGGGGCATGTCAAGTCATTAACTAAACAAGAGCTTTGTAAACGATCCCAACATTGGAAATCACATCAACAAAGTCTTGTATGACATGGTCTTCCCTCACTCAGCTGTCATGAATATTTACATATATATTTACAATATATCCATAAGAATTCTAACCTGCCTTGGCTTAGAGTAAAGCATGAAAGATCAGTTTCAACCTCGGAAATATTCAGGGATATCTTTCTTATCTGCGAGGGGCAATTTCTTGTACAGACAGAAGTAACCACATAGCCATTAGAGAAACAATAAATACAATATAAAAATCAAATGCAGTTATCTAAAAGGCCAATGGCAGCAGGGACAAATGAGTTATGAGGTCTATCAGTCCTGCATCTGGGCAGATTGTATCTGCGAGCAGACGGGGTGGCTCGGATCAGCCAGCATCGACTTCTTCAAAGCCCTCACCTTGTACAGATCAGGGTGGTGTAGGATAGTGTCTAAATAATAGTATCTTAAGTGTTATATTTATATTATAGTATCTAACTCCTTCCGGTTAAACGGTTGAAAACGCTGGAAAAATCTAATAAGTGGATATTAAGTTGGAATCATTTAGTCAAACTATTGTTTTCAAGGTCAAAAGTTAACGTTCATCCCTAAAAATAGAAGTTTTTTTGTTTTTAAATTTATATTCAAAATTAGCGCCGACAGTGTGTTTTTTCACAGCAGATCGTTTGACTTATTATGGTAGTAAATGCACAGGTGTGAATAATAATATATTAGATAAGATTCATGACCAATAAATTCACCATGTTCTCTCATGATTGGCAACTACCGTCAGCGTATCAGGGCCCTATGCCGAATTCACACCGGGGAGCGGCAAAGTGCGGCTCAGTGAAACGTTTTTATTTTTCTGCTGCCCAGAAGTGTGTTAATGTGTTTCAAGTGGGAATAAATTCAACATAACATAACTCAACATGTCACAGGAGTCACTGCGGTTACTGCATAAAGTTCAACTATTTCCAACTTTTAGTTTGGGCGCACTTCGCCGCAGAATCGAAACGGTCCCATCTCGCTGAGGTCGGAGCGGCTGCCACAGCTTTACACAGGCATTGCATGGCAGTTTGCCACTAGCAACACTTTGCCGCTCCCTGGGGTGAATTCGGCATTAAGTCAGCTTTTAGACCAGTCAATCCCAAGTTAAAGCCAAGTCCTCATTTTGTGACTTAGGTCTGACTCGAGTCCAAGTCTTAAGTCCACAAGTCTGATTGCTAGTATTTTATAATAGGGATGTTGGCTTCTTGCACAGACATGATCAGAATCAGCCAAACGAAAAGAAACAAAAGAACAATCTTAATGCTTTTCTCAGACTGCCTTGATCGAGTTATTTGTGCTGTTCCCAAAATATTTGTGCTGAACTATTTGGGAAAACTGCAGGCATCCAGGACCTGAGCTGACTTGACCCTAGCTGTCCTCAAAGCTTTTCAGCTGATCCAGGTCTTTTTATTATTGGGAGCTGAAAATAGCCAGGGTGAGTCTTATGCTGGAGCTTCCAACTCCGAGTCAATACTGCAACAGGAGCTGTTGAGACTTTACACTTTAGACTGGAGGCTGAGTCAACATGTAACAGCTCTGCCTCGGTATACAATAACATACACACCATCACAAAGCTTGCACGTCTCTGAGGGGAATGGGGTGGTCTCCAGTAATGTATACTAATCCTGCTTAGAGATAGGAATTTGACAGGGGGGAAATACATTGACCTGTGTGCTGAGGAAGGCTATCAGGCTCAAACTGTCAGGCGGATCTGTCCATCGTGGTGAAAACTAATACAGGAGCAATAGAGTGCAATCAGCACATTTGTTATTACGAATCTATTGCTTCTACGTTGTTTTGCTCACAAAATATAGAGCTGAAGTCCTGATGTCACCTCTGGACTAGCCGCTGTTCCACTTGCTTCTGTAACTTTGTCTCCCAGTCGGCGTTTCTTTCATCGCCTTTCTGAAAAAATTTGTTTCTGTGGTGTACTCTTCATCTTATAATGCCGCATTTCCACTACATGGTACCGCACGGCTCTACTCAACTGGACTCACTCTTGTTTGGTTTTCCATTAGCAAAAGTTGTGGATAGTACCTGGTACTTTTTTTGGTATCGCCTCGGTCGAGGTTCACAGCGAGCTGAGCCGATACTAGAAGGTGGAGTTAAAACTCATCCTGCACAAACCCGTCAAAAGCAACTGCAAGTTTTGTATGAACTCGACCCACAATATGGCAGCCCACAAAACTACGTCATACACTGTGACTATGCCGTACAATTGACAGATTGCAGAAGTTCGGTTCCTGATGAAAGGATTCAGTGAGTGTCGTTGAAGATGATCACAGCAGTTTCACGCGGCGTTGCTATCAGAGGAGAATCCTGACTACACCGATGGGACGACTATCCACAGTGGAAAACAAAATAGAGAAAAAGGTCCTGGTACCAAAAGTGAGTCAAGTTGAGTCTAGTCGAGCCAAACTATGGAGTGAAAATGAGCATAAGACAAATGGGTATCTAATACACATGTTGCTGTTAGAAGTTGAAACATTTGCGATCCTAACGAAGTTAAACAATGAATTTGTTAGCATACAAAGTTAGCATGAGAGACACCGGTGTTTACCAGGCAGGGAGGGTCAAACTAAATGATACCATTGGTGACATCATGGGAAACTTTTAGGAACTTTACCCATACAAGGGTTTAAAAGTCAGGATATCTGAACCTATGTTGCTTTGAATTTGACCAATCATTATTTTAATCACTAGAGAGTCTCCAACTATATGGAAGTGCAATACTACTGTAAATAAGTGGAGTAACATGTAAAAAAAAACTGGAAGATAGTTTTTTGGAAAATATACTGTCCTTATCTAGACATATGAAGTGAAATAGGGAAATATTGAGAAACAGTTATGTTCCAAGACTGGATTTGTAAGTATATGTGTTATTAGAAATGTTAATGTGATTTTTTTGAATGAGGTTTTCTTCCTTCTGGAACAGAAAACAGATGTTTAGATGAATAAAATGGCACTATAGAGAGCTGAGGTAAAAAAACAAAACCTTTGTTTTCTGCTCCAGAAGTAAGAAAACCTTATGTGGCGATATGTTAAAATGTTGCCACTGTCCGTCCAACAAGCGACATTTGCCGATAAATTTGCGTGTGTGTGTGTGTGTGTGTGTGTGTGTGTGTGTGTGTGTGTGTGTGCTGACATACATATACACACTAATCTGTCATAGTATGATTTTTTTTTTTACTTCGGAAGCATTGTTGTTGCAGTCTGACAAAACTGTTCACTGTAATTGTTGCCTTCGTCATAAGTTTGCCTTTACCCTGGAACTTACACAGTACACTATATGGCAAAGCAGAGCAAGTGTCTCCACACCAGATCATCGCTGGTATAATACAGGGACTTTAGTGAGCCGTTCAGCAGGGAGTATTGTGTCAGTAATGGATAATGGATTTCTGAAAGCGACGAGTGTCTTTGACTTCTGAGAGGTCAGACAAACCTGCAGCACGACAGACAGCAGCATATTCTTGACACCATGCAGTTACTGTAGAAAATATTGTACTTCATGAATGTCTACCAAAACAACGTGTTCCGTTTCTGATGACCTCCAGGACTGGAATAGTTAATACAATTGTCCAAACGGTCCCCTTGTAGGTGAGAATGCTGTACAGGAGAAAGAGATAGTGTACACTGCTTGTGCCTGGCAGGGCGTCAGGTCACTTGCTATCGATCATAAGGTCGCCAGGACTTCATTACCTGTTCCAGGGTCTTATACCCCAGAGGGGCTCCCGCTTTCCTCGACTAAGCAGACATTCAATGATAAGCAACTTGCCCTCCCCTCCACCCCTCCCCTTCAAACATACACACACAGGCATGCTCGTGCACACACATATACAGCACACACTCCTCTCTGGACTCTCTACACCGGTCAGCTGAGTTTTGGAGCTTCATTAATCTGTGTGCAAAAGTGCTACGTACAGCGGAATTCCCCCTCCCTGTTTTTAACTCAGAGGAAGTTTGTGTTTGTCCTTCTGCTTAGAGGTTGTAAGGAGACTATTTTTGGAATGGATTTCACTGATTAAAGGCAGACTAAACATACTTCGCTGCAGTTTTTCTTCGCAAGAGCAGGGACCCGATCATCTGTTGTTTGTTGTGTTTGACATGTTTTGATTCGAAATCTGAGGGAATGTCAACATAGAAAGAGCGAGACTTGTCTAACGCGCTCACATTCTCCTGTCCTCCAGATGAAACCAGTCCGTCCAACGTGTGGGACTGTAAGAACCGAGGGGTGAATGGCACCCAGAAGGGTCAGATCGTTTGGAGGCTGGAGCCCGGGCCCTACTTTATGGAGCGTAAGTTACCATAGACAGTCACACCGGAGAATAGTTTCATTCTATTCTTTTGCACTCAGTCACTTAGTACTTTGAAAACAAAATGTAAAATATTTCATGATCAAAAATGTTAAAAGCTCAAACGTTTTGGTAACACTTTCTATGACGCCCATGTCTATAATGCATAATAAACATATTTATAATGCGCTATAATCTGTTTATAGCACTGTATAATTATAGTTAAAAGCACTCATACATATTCTTTAATTCTTTATAACAATAATCATAACAAATTATAAAGCATTTTATGATTTAAAAGTAAGTATCATACTCCATAATTGCTGGACACTCACTGACACTGACAAGGATCGTAGTGTAATATAATTCCCATAATTGTAATACATTATAATCTGTTTTATAATGCATTCTCATCACATTATAATGCATTATAATGGGATTATAAATTACTCTAAGTGCTCATTGTTTGCTTTAAGTAAAGTAAAAAATAATGTTACTACTTTTTGTGTGTTTTTGAATATATTTAATGGTGTTTGTTTACTTTACCTAAAGCAAACAATGAGCACTTAGAGTAACTTCTACTCACATGATAATGCATTATCATGTGAGTAGAATGCATTATAAAAAAAGATTGTAATGTATTACAACAATTATAATACACTACAATCCTTATATAAAAAAAAAGAAAGTATTATGATACTTGACCCTATAAGTCATTATGAAATGCTTTATAATGTGTTATGATTGTTGATGATGTTTGCACTACTTCCACATCCCATAACTCTTTGCTGCTTCCTCTGCAGCTGAGACGAAGATCTCTTTCAAGTACTACCACGGAGTGAGTGGAGCCCTGAGAGCCACGACCCCCTGCATCACTGTGAAGAATCCCGCAGTCCTGGTCCGTGTGTGTGTGTGTGTGTGTGTGTGTGTGTGTGTGTGTGTGTGAGAATCAGTTTGACATTTCACTCACTATCATTATGGTTAAATTAGGCGTTAGGGGTGAAGATTACATCCAATAATTATAATAAGTTACGATTGAATTTGCACAAATGTATAGTATGCTTTGAAAAATGGCCAGTCGTTATATAAAGTACGCACGATTTATACATAATGGAGCAACGCGGTGGTTCTGTCACAATGAGCAATGCATCCTCCTGTATTAACTTTTAGACGAACACAGGTTGAAGACAACTTTGTCTGTTTTTCCGTCTGTGATGTACACAGTGTGACGTTGTCTGTTCCTTCTCAGGTGGAGGGGCTCGCAGAGCAGGTGGGCATCGAACATCCACGAAAACTGATCAGCTTCACTTTGACAGGTGAGTTGAGACATCCACATGTTGGAAGACGTGTTTACTGATGCTTTAAAGTGCAGATTTGACCTTTGTCATGTAATCACTCTCAATAACAAATCAAAGAAAGTCTGGAAGTGGAGTCAATAACTGTAAGTCAACATAACAGAGCCGTCAAAAACACAGACAGACTTATGGTGTTTAGTTGAGGGATTCCATCTCCTCCTCATGTTTGTCCTACAGCCCTTTTGGGGAAAGCTAGAGTAAACTTTAAAAGCTGTGTTCAGGAAGCACACTGTCTTGGAATTTAAAGAGGGGCTTTCCTGACAGAGAAGAACAGGGGATGTTATCAGTTTTCTATATTCAGTGGCTATCACGATTTTTGAACACAAGTTTACGGGAAAATACCAATATGTCCAGCTTGTTTTGCTGGAAGAACTCTGATGCAGTTATGGATAGTTATGTAAGTGTTTATTGACAAGAGACAGACTGAGAAGGGATTCGAGGAAGGGGCAATAACTTGACGAAGACATGACAACATCTGTTTGTGGTCATCATCATCCACAGCTGAAGTTTTATACTAACATAAAATAGTTTAATTTAATTAGTTTTAGAGAATAGTTTACTCTCTAGAGATGGCGATGTTGGTCAGTCGGTTGGTCCACCACATCGGTCCAGACTGAAATAACTGTAACTAAGTGTTACAGCTAATGTTGTATGGATTTCCCAGATCCTCACTCCCCACTCGTCAAATATGGCAGTTTGGTCAGTGGCCTTGCACAGTGTCTTTTCCTAAAACTAAACAGGTAGTGACTTAACGTGCTTAACGTAACGTTAACCACGTGTTGAAGTCAACTACGGACGACCCTCCACGTTGGAAAAATGACCTGACCAAGTATGTCACAAGTTGGGAGTGAGAACGTGTTGCATGTGCAATAACATTCCCATCAGCCTCAGCTGTGCTTTCTGTTTTAGTGCTGATTAGCAAATGTTAGCATGCTAACACACTTAACTAGCAGGGTGGCCATTGTAACCCTCACCCTGAACATCAGCATCTTAACACTGTCATCATATTCAACCCTGCTGTCACTAATGCTTTGTTGCAGATCTGCGTGCCACTGGCCTGAAGAAGGGAATGTTTTTCAATCCGGACCCATACCTGAAGATGTCCATCCACCCAGGGAAGAGGAGCGTCTTCCCCATCTTCAGCCACCACGGACAGGAACGACGATCAGCCATCATCGCTAACACCACCAACCCCGTCTGGCATGGAGAGGTGACACATTCACTCAGAGGATGTATCCAAACACACATTCACTCAAACAAACAATATATAATACAGGGTTCCCATGGTTATGAATTTCCCAGGTTTGGAATTAACGGAATGTTACGGAAAAGTTTTGGATGTCCAATGTTTTTGCTATGGTTTAAAATATGTTCATAAAAAAACCCAAAGCATAAGGTTGCTCGAAATACGTTCCTTGCATTCCTTATTTATTGTAATCTTACAGTAGTTAGTAGTTAGTAGATTTAGGGCATAGCACACTCATTACTGCGCCCTATGACCACTATATAGGCCTAGCTATTTTAAACTACTTAAATCAAGTGATGGAATGGAGTAAAATATACTGAAAAAGATATGGAAAAGCTTTGAAAATTCATTCTTAAAAATGTTTGGGAACCCTGATTATAGACTATATGTTTGTGCCTCTGCAGAAATACACGTTCGTAGCGCTAATGACGGACATCCTGTACATCGAGGTAAAGGACAAGTTTGCAAAAAGTCGACCAATCATCAAACGCTTCCTCGGTCAGCTCACTATCCCTGTGCAGCGGCTCATTGAAAAAATACCCGGGTAGGTGAAAAACAATCAAACCATTCACCACAGAATACCATTTTAGAGTTTTAAACACAGCTGTTTGCAGGATGCATAGCGATGAGGTCATGTATTTATTTGTGGCTATGTAACATTAATAACTGTAATATGACGATGGTGAAACAAAGTCAACTTTGTTTTAGCCCACCAGCGTAAATTCATCTATTGCTGTTAAACCACGTCTTGCATGTATTTCAAAAATAAAATAGACATATTACATACCAGCCCAGGAGGAAGGAGGGCAATTCAGGATCGGTTTTCAAACCTTTCAAATCTCGGAATCAGCCCCGGTGACAGGCATCAAGAAGAACTATATAGAAAATAACCAATCTTTCATCTCTCGTTTCTTATGTGGGTCATATAGAGGCATCAGTATTACGTTGGAACTGTTTTATTACCAGTTAAAAAATCCTTGTAGTGACTTTAAACGTGACGTGTGACAGTATATCTGTCTTTCTCTTTGCTGTCCAGAGTCCAGCCTGTGAGTTTTCCGCTGTGTCGCCGCCTGCCTACTGAACACGTAAGCGGACATTTGCAGTTCAAAGTGGAGCTCACGTCGACCGGGCCTGATGGTAAACCTGCCTTTAAATTGTATTTGCTACTTCTGAATTTTTTTTTCTATAAATGTGTATTTCTCATGGAAATACAACCTGTTGTGCCTAATGCAGGGGCCTCTCCTGAGTCTATCATCGGCATTTCGTCCTTGAATGGAGCTCCAGGGACTCCGTCCGATGATGAAGACCTGCCCCATCATCTTCCAGGCGTGGTGTCTTCAGGCCTTTCTCCTACCGGCTCCCAGGTCTCCCAAAGCATGTGGGAAGGCGGGGCCACAGCCTACCCAGAAAAGGACCTGCCTCTCGTTGGAGCCGAGAGTAGATTTGTGGAGCATGAAAGCCTGTCATGCCATGAAATGCTCCAGAGGTCACTCAGTGAGGGCCTGGCTGCTATCGAGGCCCCCAAAGGCCCCGGTGAAAGACCCCTAGGTGCGGCCTCACCTAAACTTCGCTCTAGCTTCCCCACACACACAAGGCTCAGTGCCATGTTGCACATCGACTCAGACGAGGACGATGATCGCTCCGGGGCCAACGACATCATTCCGATGCCGCTGTCACCGCTGCTGATGAACGGAGAACCTCGAGATATCTGTGGCCTCGATGAAGATGACCCGTTTCCTGAGTTCCAGAAGGAGCCGGAGCAGTTGGAGCACTCAGTGCTGGGGGAGGAGTCCGAGGGTGCGGGTGGAGGGACAGATGGCGTGCCCCTTGAGGCAGAGCTGGCCCTGGAGATGGGATCAGGTCTGGACTTGGAGGATGTTTTAGATCCCGACGTCTTCTCCGAAGTGGAGGAAGCTCCTTTCACAGAGGCCATGTCCCATAATGCTATGCTAGAGGGTGAAGTGCACGAGGAAGGGAGGGGGCCTGGCGAGGACCCCTCCTCAGAGATTGACACCTGCTCCATGGCAACAGCCCCGCAGACGGTCTTCTCATCATCAGAGAGCTGTCCAATCACAGTGACAACTGCTGTGGTGAGTTCATTATCCTTATATGGTCACGACCCGACATTCAACTCTCATGTATATCTTTTGTGGTTTTGGCTTTTGACAAATTTCATCGTAGCGTTTCTTTACCTTGGAGTAAATGTGTAGCCACAATCCTACTCTCATTCTCCGCTGGGTCCTAGCCCCAGCTGAGTTTGTGTGACACTGCACAACAACACTCCATCGCAACACAGGTTGTTAAAGATATAATATGTAACATTTCTGCATTGAACTGTCTAAAAACCACTAGACTTATGTTACTGTGTATTTGTTGAGTTGTGTACTCCCATTATTCCAAATGTTTCCAACAATTTTCAAACCTAGAGAAATCTGTCATTTTAATCAAGGTGCGTTTCATTTAGTCGCCTGTCCGGACGTTGTATCCTCTTTGAGCATGCGTCAGTGTTTTGGTTGTCTCCCAGAAGAACACTCATGAATTGACTTTTCATCCAGTTTTAAGCTAAAATGTTTTAGATCTTTGTCGTTCTTATCTCTACATTTTAAGGATGAAGGATTTTAGTCAACGGACGTCTGGATCTTAAGTTATCAAAGAAACAAGCTGAGCAAACGTTAGCGGCAGCCGAACAATGTCTGAACACTGAGTTTTAACGTGAAATCGCTTTATTTAGTGTTTTCGACAGATTTAATCAGCGTACCTGTTTCTTTTGGAGAGCAAGAGACTTCTGTGGAGAATTCGGGTCTCGGTCCAAAACCTCCTGAACGATGAAGAAATCCTAACAGAGAAGCTGATTGCAATGACAACATCCCATGATCCCACGCGACTTCACGACGTCACCAAACTCCGTCTTTTGTTACTTTTTTGATTGAAACCCCTAGTGGCACAAAATGACATATTGTGCATTTAAATGCATATTCTCAAGCATTAAGCCAGATCATTGGTGTGTACCAGTAGTGATTTTCTATAAAGAAAGCAGGAGGGGGGAACCAGTGATCTGTATCCACTTCTCATGGGATTTTTAGACAAATGTTGAATGATTGTTTCCTTTTATGTGCCCACGCATATTTGCATGAAGTCAAACGTTTCTCAGCTTTCTTCTGTTGCCTTGGTGATGAAGACAATGCTGCCTCATGTTGTGAGCTGCCATTTGGTTTGACTGACCTCCTGTAATTCACAGATATTTTGTAGCAGTAATGCCTTGCATATAAATATATATATTTATATATATATGTGATTCACCTAATCCACTATAACATGCGTGACTCTACCTTTTTATAGATCCTCTTTTATAATGATTATGAATGAATATTTTGTCTATTGTTTTCACACATTTTCATTTTGTTTATTTTGTGGTATATTTTGTAGGAAGCGGAGGAGGGAGCGGAGACGGCCATTGATCCAGGGGGAGACGTAGTTTCCGGAACCCCACCTACCAATCAAGCTGTGGACGATGAAGGCGGTGGGCAAGCCACTACAACTGAGGCTGCAGGAGAGGCTCCCCCGGCCGTGGAGCAAGTGGTGGTGGAGGAGATCAGTGTGAGGAGGCTGAGCCTGCAGGCTGCCGGGGGCGTGGCTGAAATACAGGAAGGGGAGGAGGCAAAGCCACAGGAGGAGGCGGGCTCTGCTGATTCAGAGCAAGCCACCACAGAAACAGATGGAGAGGAAGGTGCTCAACTTTAAATGACTTCACTTTTTGCAAAGGGCAATTTTGGAATTTACTGTCCAAAAGGTGTCTCCCTCTTATTTTTTCATCATTTAAAAAGAAAATCCCCTCTGTCTTTTGGATTTTTTCTGTGTTCAGGCACTCACGTTAACGGCCATCCTGTACGTTCGCTTCCTTCTGTGCGTCATGACATCCACCGATACCAACGTGTGGACGAGCCTCTACCTCCCAGTGAGTGTGTGTGTGTGTGTGTGTGTATGTCTGCATGCACCATATTGTTTGTCTATATTAGCCATTTATGTCACCGCCTGTGTGTAGCAGTGTGTCTTTGTGTTTATGCAACTATGTTTGTACAGTATGTCTGTCCATGTCCTACTGAATGACCCTAACTAAAACTACCACAAATAAATCTCAAATGACCAAAACAATCACAATTACAGTAACGCAGCGATTTGTTTATGGGGGGTAATATTCAGAGAAAAAAACTCCCAGGTTTAAAGTCGTAAATTTAGAAGAAAAAACTTAGAAATAATGTGGTATTATTTATTTTTTCTTAAATTTGTGAATTTTTTTCTCCAGAATTTATGACTTTATAATATCAGAGATCAGAGAATATATATATTTTTTATGCTTGTAAATTAAAAAATCCTCACAGAGCTACTAGCATATCTTTAGACTCTTAGTTTTTTTTAAATGCTAATTTTAACCCAGAATGCACAAATATACCGTAGTATATTGTAAAATAGATGAATAACAAAAGATTTCTGATCACAGACGACTTAAAGATAAGGTCCAGGTCTCATAACAGTCTGGGGGTGAATATGCTTCAAATCCAGGAGTTGATGTTATCATCTGTCATTGACTGTAGGCCGGCATGAAGCATTAAACACCTTCTGTGTATAAATTATGAATATCCTCTCAGACTGGGAGGCTCGGATCGACAGCCATGGGAGGATCTTCTTTGTGGATCACGTAAACAGAACCACCACATGGCAGCGTCCCACCGGACCTCCGGCCCCGCAGGGCCTGACCCGCTCCAACTCCATCCAGCAGATGGAGCAACTCAACCGCAGGTGGGCTTTGTGCAGAGAAATACAGTGCAACAACCACTGTGTTTTTCTCAGTAGTTAATACCATTATTTAGAAGAACAGTTAAAAACCAAAGGTTTCCAGTATCAGTAGTGGCTCTGGTATGTATTCTCTTTAAATTGGACATTGCCTGTGGGTTTGTCTTTATGTTGAGGTTTTTTAACTTTACTTTGAATAGACAAAGGTATATAAAGACGTACAGTAGGGAAATACATTAAGCTTTTGTATTCATCGCTCTTCGCTCCAAATGCCTCCCTTTTAATCTTTGATTTGACATTTAATGAAATGAGTACATCAACGTATTCAAAAGACTAGGTTTTTTGCTATAATAGTGGAGAACTATAATTTCACTGTAGTAACTTCATCTTTACTGTGGATCCCAGGTACCAGAGCATCAGGAGGACCATCACCAACAGTGACCGGGCAGAGGAGAGCCCGGTTGACCTGCCTCCTGAACCAGAAAGTGAACTGATGCCTCACTCCATTTCTGGTTAGTTTCATTAGGCCTCAAACACATAAATAGAAACATTCAAGGTTTCATTCACAAGAGCTCTGTACTTGAGTGAAAACATGTTGCCCAATTAAATGACTCACTTCCTAAAAAAGATTTGTCTCTTGAAATACTATGGTAAGCCATGAGTTTACAAAAGTATTATTATTTTATGCACCAATGTCTCAGAATAGTGGAGATGTTTTCTTTTCTATCCCTGAAACATAATGCTGGATGTGAAATGCCTCATGTTAGCTGTTCCAAGGTTTGACCAGTATGTGTTGATTTTGTTGCAGAATACAGACGAGAAAGTGCAGTGGTTCACTCCAGCGGTCGCTCGCGTCTCTCCCTGCTGCTCCAGTCACCCAGCGCCAAGTTCCTGTGCAGCCCCGACTTCTTCACCGTGCTGCATTCTAACCCTGTCAGTCTAACACGTGTCACCTTTGACCCTGTACTCCTTTTACACAGATATGACTACATACAAGCAGACAGACAGTATTCTTAAACTCAAACTCAGCATTTTGACTGATTGAATTAGAACCTGGGCACATACGGTGACAAAACAATCATCTGCATACAACTAGGGATGGTAGCAAACTATTTGGCAGTATAGGCTGTTAAAAACATGTACAAAATATGTGACAAAAACGTAAAAAATATATATATAGTTTATTTGTTTTTTGTTAATTTGGTGAATCGATCCTTTATACATGATTCTGCACTAATTATGTAGTATGTCTAGAATTTATTTCAAATAATCTTCAATTCACTAGATTCAGGATCGTGGATCACAAAAACACTGTCATTAGAAAGTCATAGTCTCCACATTGTCTTCTCTCTTGAGTGAGTGAACTGAAATTACCCCAAATCTGTTCTCTGGTCTCTGATGACCTCACCTCTCTGTCCTCTCTGCCCAGAGTGCCTACCGCATGTTTACGAGCAACACCTGCCTGAAGCACATGATCAGTAAGGTGCGCCGGGACGCTCATTACTTTGAACGCTACCAGCACAACCGCGACCTCGTCACCTTCCTCAACATGTTCTCCAACAAGCAGCTGGAGCTTCCCCGGGGCTGGGAGATGAAGCACGATCATACTGGGAAGGTGTGTGAGTTTGTTTGTATTTGTGGCCCCCGACCTTTGACTTTTGACCTGGGATTACCCCAACCCTGAAGGTCATGTGTACAGGTTTGGGAGGGCTGATTTAAAAATGTTTTCCAATACAATTAAAAATGTAGTCAGTAACCTAATCCAAGTCGCACAAGTTCCACCCAGTGAAATTGTTTTCACTAACATTAGAGGACATTTTTTTAAATAGATCCTGTACTGCATTGGAAGATGTGTTTCTGTGTGCACATAGTGGAGTCTATGAATGCATTACTGTGGGTGTTGTCCTCTCAATCCTCAGCCCTTCTTTGTGGATCACAACTGTCGCTCCACGACCTTCATTGACCCCCGGCTACCCCTCCAGAGTTCTCGCTCCACCGGGCTGCTGGCCCACCGCCAGCACCTGAGCCGCCAGCGCAGCCACAGTGCTGGGGAGGTGAGAGACTAGCCGACACTGCACCACTTGTCACCTGAAGTCAACTTAAGGCTGGGAGACACTGCAATGTTTGTAGAGGCCAGTTTGAAGGAGAAAATGCTTTGTGAGTTCCTGTATCGTGGGAACAAGCAGGGAAGTTCTCCTGCTCGTCCCTGCAGTGTAGCCACCGAGCAAGGACAGCAGGGCTACTTGTAATGCAAGTCAAGTCAGATAGAAAGTAAAGTTAATGCAGTAATTTGACACAATTGTTTAGTACAGTGAAACATCACTTAATTTTAAAATATCAAATATAGTTGCCATCGATTTAGTCCTTCCAGATAATCCTACTGGATTACCGGAATGATTTAAAATCTTCATAAACACACTGTATGTCAAATATTTGATATGTTGATATAATAAGGAAGACTCTCTACTCTATGTAGGAATGACATTAGCCTACATAGGCCGACTAATGCAGCAGGCACTGTGAAAAGTATCTTCCACACTGATGCATTCAAGGGCTTTGTGGAATATTAATAATGGAATAATAATAATAAAAATGTATTACAGGAAGTAAATGATTTTAGATAACTGTTTAAAGGTGCCATATGTAAGTTTCAGAAAATCCTTGTCATTAATAACACTGGTGGCCGTTAAGAGAACTGCAGTTAGCATCCTGTCGCAGGAAGCATCCTGCGCATCAGCCAAAACATTGATGTGACACTACATTACAATCATATATAATATTTAGAATATTGTTACCATCTGTAACCTTCCTATATTTTATTTGGACCACTTTCTCCATGATACTAACTAGCTTGCTGTTTGCAAATGACTTCATCAGCTAACAGCAGATCTATGCGACATAGCTAAGTGACAGCTAGCTGGCTAACCTTAGCTTAGGTTACATTGCGTTGCATCACTCTTGGCTAGTACATGTAGTGAAATGGTTGGCAGAAACATAAGAAATAAGAGATTTGTAGTGAATGTGCGAGAACATGCAGAACTGACAGGTATCCTGATCGGTCTCAGAACTAGGATCTGACTTGAACTGTAGTCCTTACTTTTGTCACAGGTGGTGGACGACTCTCGCCAAACCAACCCGCCCGTCATGCCCCGGCCGTCCAGCACCTTCAGCGGCTCCAGTCGAAGTCAGTACCACGATGTGGTGCCTGTGGGTAGGTCAGGCAGAATCACATGTACGCATGCAACATAAGCAAAGCATAAAGTGTCAAACACACACGAGACACAGAGATAAATGCACATTCTTCACTTTTCTCCAGCCTACAACGACAAGATAGTGGCGTTTCTACGGCAACCCAACATCGTTGAGATCCTGCAAGAACGGCAACCCGAGCTCGCCAGAAATCACTCGCTCAAGTAGGCCTCCCACTCTTCTCCCTCCCGTCTGTCTCATTGTTTCCCTTTTTCTCTTGCTCACACCTCACACCTCCATTATCATCATCAGTCAAACTGAACACACAGTTAACCTTTAATCCTAATGGATTGTGTCAGTTTACCCCTGACGTGTGTGTGCGTGTGTGTGCGTGCGTGCAGGGAGAAGGTGCAGTTTATTCGCAGTGAGGGAGTCACTGGACTGGCTCGTCTCTCCAGCGACGCTGACCTCGTCATGCTGCTTAGGTGAGCCCTGTACATGTGCGTTTGTGTGTGTGTGTGTGTGGGGGGGATAATTATTGGTCAATTATAACCAGCTGGCTCCACCACTTCCAGGACTACAACTCTAATAGGGCTGGGTATTGCCACTGATTTCCTGAATAAATGCCATACAATATCTGTTCGATGAGAGATCTTCAGTCCCCCATTAGTTACAATAATTTAGCTTGCACATGAAAGAGATTTTCAGAGAACTAATGGTGTAAATTGTTCAAGGAACCCTCTGACCTGGTGCATTATTAAAAAAAAAACATTTAATGTTTACATTAAGAATTGACCCCAAACATGAAAAACATTGTGCACCTCTTACATATGGCTTTGCTTTTGTCCAGCTCTTCTCTGCATTCATAGTTTTTGTAATGGTAAATGCAGCCAGACATCTGCCTTCAGTGGAGCAGTTTATATTCAGCTGAGGTTCACTCGTCTCTCAAGTAGACCTTGTTGCGTAAAGAACCAAAGGTTGGCCACGCAAGACAAACAGGGTTATAGCGTATAATAAAAAAAGGCAATCTGGAGATTTCATAAATCGATATCGGATCCTTTGAATGAAGATCGATTTGAATCGCCCCCGCCCTATAGTCTCATTCCCGTTGTATCTATATATGCTAATGCTGTGCTGTTCTAAGATGTCTGATCCTACAGTAGGCTGCTTTCTGACTGCGTTCTGCGTGTGAACCTCTCTCTCGTCTCCAGCTTGTTTGAGGAGGAGGTGATGTCATACGTACCACCGTTACTCCACCAGAGTTACTGCCTCTCGTCTCCTCAGAGCTCCCCTGGTAAGTGTCTGTCTCACTCTGTGTCTGCATCAAGTTTATTGCCCTGATTCACACTATCTCGCCTTTATTAAATTCCCTCTTTTTATTACATTTCACGCCTTCCACCATGAGGTTTGGTTTACTTGGTCTTCCTAAATAAAAGAAGCAATTTCATAGTTCCTTGATGTCAGGCTAATATAAAACAAAAGACATATTTTAAATGTACACTTACATGTTGTTCTTTTCAGATAGACATCCTTATTTTGCATCTGAGAGTCATTTTATATTGCTCCCACGTAGACCTGGTTCAGTACAGAGAACAGTCAATTATCGAGCAATGGAATATAGTAAAACACATTTCAATAACATGCTAATATTGAAACGTAATACATGTTTTTCTAAACATGTGATATTGATGCACATAGCTACCTAACTTTATTCTCTGTCTGTAAGAGGTGATAAAGTCATGTAAATTGATGTAAAACTCTCTGTTTTACTAGACGGCTTGTGAATTTTTTTTGTTTCCGAGTGTTTCTGTGTGTTTTGTTGACTCTTGTATGAATATCAGATGTTATGTGTCGTGTAAGTATTGTAAATACATTATGTGGAGCCCTAGGAGAGTAGTAACTGTTGTTACAGCAGCTAATGTGGATCTAAAATAAATTTCTACACACATACACATGCACGCCGTGTTTTCTGTCCTTTATTCCCCTTAAATCCTGAAATGACAAATGTAATAATTTCATAATAATTCTTTCAAAAAAAACACAAAACTAATTGATAAATGAATGACAGAACAGACTTACTACTTTCTTTTCATTGATTGTCAATTCATTTCTACAATAAACTCAACCAGCTGGTCTAATTTAAAATAGGTGCATATCAAGTAGCCATATACTTTTTGAATTTCACAAAAATTAATACAAAATAATGATTAGATCTATTAGAATACTTAGTTGTTGAGGGTTAGATGTGTTTTTAAGGAGTGGACACACACACACAAACACACAAGTCCTCTCTTCAGCTGTCGGTGTTTATCTACACCCGTCTTCCTTCTGTACACTGTCGATACTGAACATACCTCTAAACACAGTAAAAGAACAGCTGTGGGTGTGTGTGTGTGTGTTGTGTACCTCTAAACACAGCAGAAGAACAGCTGTGTGTATGTGTGTGTTGTGTACCTCTAACACAACAGAATAACAGCTGTCTGTGTGTGTGTCTGTGTCTGTGTGTGTGTGTGTGTTGTGTACCTCTAACACAGCAGAAGTACAGCTGTGTGTGTGTGTGTGTGTTGTGTACCTCTAACACAACAGAATAACAGCTGTCTGTGTGTGTGTCTGTGTGTGTGTTGTGTACCTCTAACACAGCAGAAGAACAGCTGTGTGTGTGTTGTGTCTGTGTCTGTGTGTGTGTGTGTTGTGTACCTCTAACACAACAGAATAACAGCTGTCTGTGTGTGTGTCTGTGTCTGTGTGTGTGTTGTGTACCTCTAACACAGCAGAAGAACAGCTGTGTGTGGGTTGTGTACCTCTAACACAGCAGAAGAACAGCTGTGTGTGGGTTGTGTACCTCTAACACAGCAGAAGAACAGTTGTGTCTGTGTGTGTGTCTGTGTGTGTGTTGTGTACCTCTAAACACAGCAGAAGAACAGCTGTGTGTGTGTGTGTGTGTGTGTGTTGTGTACCTCTAAACACAGCAGAAGAACAGCTGTGTGTGTGTGTGTGTGTTGTGTACCTCTAACACAACAGAATAACAGCTGTGTCTGTGTGTGTGTCTGTGTCTGTGTGTGTGTGTGTGTTGTGTACCTCTAACACAGCAGAAGAACAGCTGTGTGTGTGTTGTGTCTGTGTGTGTGTGTGTGTGTGTGTGTTGTGTACCTCTAACACAGCAGAAGAACAGCTGTGTGTGGGTTGTGTACCTCTAACACAGCAGAAGAACAGCTGTGTCTGTGTGTGTGTCTGTGTGTGTGTTGTGTACCTCTAAACACAGCAGAAGAACAGCTGTGCGTGTGTGTGTGTGTTGTGTACCTCTAACACAGCAGAAGAACAGCTGTGTGTGTGTGTCTGTGTGTGTGTGTGTGTGTGTGTGTGTGTGTCTGTGTTGTGTACCTCTAAAACAGCCGGATACAAAATAACAATCCAGGTTTAACCTGCATTTAGTGCTTCGATTCTCAGATTACGATTTTTTTCCTCACCCATTCAGGTTTAAACCGATCTCTGCTTTGGATCATCTCAATAATTATTATTATTTTACCCCTTTCTGTCCCCTTTTTCTTTGTCTATTTACCACTCTGACTTTCATTGGCCATTTCTCTGCCTTTTTTTCTTCTTTCCCCCCTCTCTCTCTCTCTCTCTCTCTCTCTCTCTCTCTCTCTCTCTCTCTCTCTCTCTCTCTCTCTCTCTCATATCTCATATCTCATATCTCATATCTCATATCTCATATCTCAGGCACCCAGCGAGCTAATGCTCGCGCTCCTGCTCCTTACAAGCGAGATTTTGAGGCTAAACTGAGGAACTTCTATCGAAAGCTGGAGACCAAGGGTTACGGACAGGGACCGGGAAAAGTAAAGTAGGTTTACACAGTACAGTTGAAAGAGATTTATGTATGTATGTATTCTCTGATTCAGCACTGATTTATATAACAATATAAAAAAAGTAATTACGGGACTACAGGCAGGAGAGCAAGAGTGCTAATGCATCTGTCTACAGCATCATCCCACACTGACAACATGTCACTGTGTTTAAATACCAAGGGGAGATTAGTTGTGTATGAATATCTTATGAATATCTTGAAGATGGATGAAACTTAATTTGGACTCTCCAGTGTTAAAGGAACAGTGTGGAAATATTACATATTTTTCATGCTGTCTATAGCCAGATGTATCTTCTCCCTCTGTGCCATGGAGCTCCATTATTGTTGCTTGCTTCATTACCATGAACACACACACACGCACTGTGGTTTATTTTCGGTTAATCCCACATACACTGTCCTGCTGCTACAAATACTCAGTAGAGAAACAAATGTGTTTTAATCCCCTGCTGAAAATAGTCCCCAGCAAATGCACTTTTTACTCCTGATTGAGTTATGTTTGCTGCAGTGGCTGCTTTACGAAGTTACTGGTGTTTTAAAAAAAAATTAAACTATACACTTGGCCGAGTGCCACAGACAGAGTAGGGAATTAGTTCTGAGATGTAAATTTCAACTCTCAGCTGGGTTTTATACTGTTGTCAATTTTAGAGCTGCAATGACAAGTCGCCTCATCGATTAGTTGGTCGGCAGAAAAATCTGCTATTTTGATGAATCGTTAGTCATTTTTTATGCAAAAATATCAGAAAATACGCTTTTCATCCTCTGAAATATGGATATTTCCTGCTTTTCTCTGTTTTATATCATATCAAAGGGTTATAAATATCTTCGGGTTATAGACTGACAAAACAAGACATTTAAAGACCTCACCTTGGACATTTTCCACTATTTTCTGACATTTTATAGACCAAATGAAATAATCTAGAAAATAAACTGCAGTTAATAAACTTTCGATAATGAAAATAATAATTAGTTGCAGGCCCATTTTTATTGGCCTTATTGTAGAATTGGAAAGAATAGTCTGATAAGTGAAATGTGAACATTGTGTCGATACAAAGTATTATAACTTTTATTAACTCGGACGCCATTGTTCACACCAGGTCTGATACTACTGTGTGTGCGTGCGTGTGTGTGTGCTCCCAGGCTCATCATACGCAGGGACCACCTCCTGGAGGACGCCTTCAACCAGATCATGTGTTACTCTCGTAAAGACCTGCAGCGGAGCAAACTTTACGTCAGCTTTGTGGGCGAGGACGGGTGAGAAAGGCACATTTCACTCCACATTCATCATCGTGCTTTAGACAGAGTCGGTGTGAAGTGTGTGTACTTTGCTAAATGTAATCGATCCATGGGAGATTCATCTGACTACAGCCCAGTAAAAACACACATAGGGTATTTTAACATGAATATGTAGAGTCACTGTAAAATAAATAAATGAAATGCTTCCGTGTTGGAATGGTTGATAATATATCCTTATATCAGTATAAGTATTATCTGTTAATGGTGTTTCCTTGTATCCTTTTCTGGTTGCAAATGCACAAGGGACGATCAGTGTGGGGGTGTATCTTTGCAGAAAGAACCGCTGAGACAGTTGCCTACAGCAGTAATTGCAGTTGAACAAGAAAGCCTTTCCGTCCACCTGTATCGATGCACATTTTTGAACAGAAATGTCAATCCAGTTTTCTACATTGTTTTTCACCGTTTGATGTTTACCTGGCCCTCCTGACATGCTCTTTATGTGTCTTTCAATGTGCGCTGACTGCAGGCTGGACTACAGCGGACCCTCCAGAGAGTTCTTCTTCCTGGTGTCCAGAGAGCTGTTCAACCCGTACTACGGCCTGTTTGAATACTCGGCCAACGACACGTACACCGTACAGATCAGCCCCATGTCGGCCTTCGTAGACAACCACCATGAATGGTGAGCTCTCCATATCTTTCTGCATCTTCAGTATCAGTCTGTCTAATGCGTGTTTGTTGAAGTCAGTCTGCTGCTGTGCTAACGGGAAAGTGTCCATCTTGTCTGCTCTAACTGCCGATCCCAAAAAAGAAGTAATTTGCGGGGGTGCTGTGTGGAAATTTGGATCAGCAGTGTGTGGCTCACCAGTCCATTTGGCCTCAGTCACAGTGATTGGCTGGATGATCAGACTGAGGAACGGCTGGGCAGACAGGAACGTCCTAATCTGATGCAGGAGCTGGATGCAGAAGATAGCGGATGTAGCAACATAAACTCAAGTCTTCAGGGGGTTTGTGTGTCACGCTGGACAAACCTAGTGGCACTTATCAAATTGGAGAATGTCAAGTCAATATTTGTGTTCTTGGGGAGACAATCTGTCTGACGCTAGAGGAGTCCTCAAGGGAGAAAGGATGGAGAAACACCGTCTGCTCTCTGTACTACACTCCATGCATTGTTCTCACAGTAAATCTTGGGGTGTTTGTCAGAAACAATGTCACCATCTGGTGCATCCTTAGTTGGAAAGTAAACTTTAAATGTCCTGCCAGTTAAATACACAAACCAACTAACTTCGACAATGTTCAAATATCCGCAGAAAGCAGATTTAAAACCAATCTGCTACATTTCTCTCTGACATCTGAGAGTAAACCCCTCCATGTGCTCTAAGCAGGCCTTACAGAGCACTTGATCTGCAAACTATTTGAAAGGACTGAGGCTGCACCGAATAGTTAAAAGCTTCATTCAGAACGATTGACATTCAAATTGTAAATCAATAGCAAATGCTGTGCAGCTTTTTTTCCGTCTTCTTTTGCACGTCTATTCATTGTGTTGAAAGCTGACATTCAAAGCCAAGTTGCAGATAAAGAGTTATTCTATTTGTAGGATTAGATTGCAAGAGTGGCTGCATACGATTGTTTCAGACTTGATCCAAACAAGTCCAATAAAGGTTGATTTATTGGACTTGTTTGAGTAAAGATGTAATCATTTCCAAAATTTACAACATGTTTTATCCAAGAAATATTCTGCTTCAATCTGCATTCGTTGGTGTTGAACAGTTTTTTTTTTCATTCAAATTGATTTAATAAAAAATGAATTTAATCCGATTAGTGACTTTATTCAAATCGAGGATTCTGTTGACGACGTCATGAAGTATGACGACAGACATACACGGCTTGATTGGAAACCCTCGTCACAAGCTTCTGGAATGAAACGCATGACATTCGGTGCAGCCCAAGAGGGATTATTTCATCCAGCTCTGACGGTGATGCCTGTCTCCACCTGTTTCTGTGTCCTGTCTAGGTTCCGCTTCAGTGGGCGTATCCTGGGCCTGGCCCTCGTCCATCAGTACCTGCTGGATGCCTTTTTTACTCGACCCTTCTACAAGGGGCTCCTTCGCATGTAAGTCCCTCAGCCTGTTTCCCTGTGACTTCGCCTTCTATATCAGCCTGCAGGGCAGCAGCACTTCCAATCAGACCCCCCCTCACTAACTCTATAAGACCGTGCTGAGGATCTCAGTGTTTCAGTCGGATCCTCTCCGCCAGCAGCTGGCAGCAGCAGCAGCATCCTTATTAATAGCTTTGTCCAAACAACCTCAAACCCTGCCAAATGTCTGCACTTAGGACAGATGTTTATGTAATCATAAGGCTTCTAAACCTTGTGGCTCCACCATTTTTATACGGACAAGCATTTATCAAACAAATAGAAATGTATTTTAAATATATACAGTAGTTTCTAATAACGTATAATATTTCCTGCTATATTACAGGGAAATGTGCATTAAAAGTTGCATTAGAAATGTTGCATTTTGTGATTTGTTGAATTTGGATTTGTGCGATATAAAAAATCTTTTTCATATGTTTTATTTGTAACATGTAAAGAAATATCAGGTAAAAAAAAAAAACAGCTGTGAATAGCTAACTCGCTGTCTCCATAGCAACACTATACACCTCCCAATGCATGATGGGAAAAGTGGAACAAATAAATGATAGCTTGTTGAACCTTTTGTGGTTTAACTTCTTGAACACATGTGTTGACATTACTAAGGCTCAGAATGTCCCTTCAACATGGTGATTATGTCCCTTGAACACTGACACTCAAGTCCAAATAATTTCAAACTGTATAATTATTTTCTTAAATTGCTTCTTTTATTTAGGAAGACCATGTAAACCAAACCTCATGGTGGAAGGTGTGAAATGTAATAAAAAGAGGGAATTTAATAAAGGCGAGATGGCGAGAGGGTGAATCAGGGCAATAAACTTGATGCAGACACAGAGTGAGACAGACACTTACCAGGGGATTATTGCAAAAATGTCCTAAAACATGTATAGTACCAGCAACACGCCAATCGAGGATCTTTCTGAGCAGCTGTAAATAAATATAGGGAAAACTAAGTACAATAAGAAATGTTAAAGGTACATTTAGGGGAATGTTTGAAATGTTCGAGGTAAATCTCAAGTTTAATATAAGTAGCCTTTTGCTACTGAAGCGGCTGTTGATAAGTTGCAGCCCGACCGGCCGGTTAAGAGGAGTGAGGAGTCAGTGACGCTATGAAACTGTCATAAAAATAGGTTTTCGGGCGGCTGTGGCTCAGGAGGTGGAGGTCGCCCACCAGTTGGAGGGTCGGTGGTTCAATCCCCCGGCCTCTGCAGTCAGCATGTCGAAGTGTCCCTGGGCAACATACTGAACCCCAATTTGCTCCCAATGGCCAACAGTGTGTGAGTGTGTGTGAGTGTGTGTGAATGGTTATCATCACTGATGAGCATGTGGCACCTTGTACAGTAGCCTCTGACTCTGTATGAATGGGTGTGAATGGGTGAATGATGTCATGTGTTGTAAAGCGCTTTGAGTGATCGCAAAGATTGGAAAAAGCTATATAAATACAGTCCATTTACCATTTACCATTTAAATAAAAAAGTGTGTATCACTGGAAATGCAAGAGGTCCTTAAACACGCAGTCATAAATGTGCACAAAAACTATCAGGCTGATGGGTCCAGTAGTGTGTGAGATTAGCTGCAGACAGACAGACATGCACTCTTCATAAATCCTGTAGCTTTATTTTGCCTTCTACTTTTATTTATTATCTGTGTGTCTTGGTAAACATCTCACATCCCTCAGAGCTGAGATGTTCCATCCTGAAGGGTTTATCCTGACACTTAATACATTTGAGCGAACATATTTCCCTGCCGTGCTGTGACTTATGGTTTACTCTCTTTGAGGAAAGCTGTCTTACGCTTTTATACGCAGCCCCTGTGACTTGAGCGACCTGGAGTTCCTGGATGAGGAGTTCCACCAGAGCCTGCAGTGGATGAAGGACAACGACATCGAAGACATGCTGGACCTCACCTTCACTGTCAACGAGGAGGTCTTTGGACAGGTGTGTGCGTGCGTGTCTGCGTGCGTGTCTTCTTGTTACATGTGTGGCAGCCTGGTGAAAACATATCTGCCTTTTAAGATGGACGTTTCCATGTGTGCATGTGATTATGCAGATCACGGAGAGAGAGCTGAAGCCAGGCGGGGCTGGTATCCCTGTGTCAGAGAAGAACAAAAAGGAGTACATCGAGCGTATGGTCAAGTGGCGTATAGAGCGAGGAGTGGCCCAGCAGACGGAGAGCCTGGTCAGAGGCTTCTATGAGGTACAGCACCTAATATCGCTCTGAGCCACACTTTAAAGGGCAATAAGTAAGGTTTCCTTCTTTATACCACATGATTACAAAAGCCCTGTGGTTAAAACTTCTTTTCCCTACCTGTTCCACAGATGACAGTTTTCAGACAAAAAAAAAAAAATAATTCTCACTTTCCTCTCAGGGCTTCTGTACATAATGGCATTCAGGGTTTTTGATCAATACCAATGACGCAGTGTGGCTACGTCGTTGCCTCACATTTAGAGAACTCCTTTCTTTTCAGTACTAAGTTTCAGTTTCAGTACTAACTCAAGAACTCAGGAAAACCCGTCCGGCCCCACGACTGACATCTGGCATTTCCAGTGGTCGATGACGAAGCTTTAAACAAGCGACCGGTGTCACCATACATTTCAAATAGAAAGGCCAGAAAGAGTTGGGATCAGGCTAAAAGGGCAAACGACAATCAGCGTTGCATTTCTGTGAACTAAATCATGACGTATTGGGTCTTCACCAGACATCTCGTTAGCTTACCCATAACCATGGAAATGATATAGATTTATGTTAATAGATGGCATAGATTCTGAGAGTGACAAAGTGAAACCAGGAGCGGACTCTGATCGGCACTGCGGCTCCTATTCTGCTTTTTTCTCGTGCCTGTTTTACAGGACTGGTACAGATCCAACCGCTGCTTAGGCACCATCGCCTGGCAGGATGACAGACAACCAGGTGTTTGTGTGTCAATGTGAGTTTACAGGCTGAACTGTAAACCATCTGATGGAAACTTTGCCCACGATAACAAATGATCCTACTGCCATCTGTGTCCCTGTGTTTCTCCACAATATGCTCAACTACTGTTGAAGCTCAAACCCCCGGGACGACTTAATAATGAGTAGACTGTACCAACATGTCACGCCATGGGTGTTTGTTAGGTGGTGGATGTGCGACTGGTGTCCGTGTTTGATGCCAGGGAGCTGGAGCTGGTGATTGCAGGCACTGCAGAGATCGACCTGGCAGACTGGAGGAACAACACGGAGTACAGAGGAGGTATGTGGAGCCGGAGGGAGGCGTGTTCATGGCACACGGACAGCAACATGAGGGAACACGCAAAGTCCAATGCACACTGTTCAAGTGTCATAGTTATCCACGACTCGAAGCTGCAGGTGTAGAACCTCTAACCCTCTGTTTGCAGCAGCGGGGGGGTCAGATAGGAGCCCTCAGCACTGTGTAAGATAAGATAAGATAGAACTTTATTTATCCCCAGGGAAATTGTTGTGCAACAGTTGTAATACACAGTTGGAGACAGGATAAGATGCAAACATTTACAAATAGTGCAAAATGTTTTATACAAAAAGAAATAATAATAAAAAACAAATATATATATATACTGTATATATACTGTATATGTAGAAAAATGTAAAAATAAGATGAGCTGAGATGGGGTAAGGTGCAGTATTTGGCAAAAAAACAACATAAAAAAAAAAAAGAATTACCAAACCAAACTAAGTATGAAGAAAGAAGTAAGCTACATATGAACCTAAATATAAAGAATGAAGATGATGAAGAGAGGAGAAAGAGAGAGAGAGAGAGAGAGGACCTGAGGTCACTGTGTCTCCTTTCAAACCATGAAATCTGACTTGACCTCCAGGGAGATGTAGGAAAAAAAATGTTTCAATGTCTGTTTCATTTTTTTTTTAATTACTTAAATTGTATACCTCAAGAATCCCATAAACTGATTATTTTTTATCTGATAATGATGGACAAATGTTAATGCCTTTGCTCAGATTATAGAAATGAGGCGCGAGTGTCGTTACAATATGTTTGTGAAGCGAAAAACATCAGCAAAACAACTCCAAACAAGCAATATTAGAAGTGTGGCTGAAGAACAGATGGACTCCTTCTGAAATGTTTCCTTTGGACATTTAAACTGCAACAGAGACAAGATGTTCTGGCAGAAAATGACACAGTCTCATCCATCCAGTGGACATGAGGGGTAACTTACTACAACATATGTACATCCCACAGTGTCCAGTGTAGCACAAGCAGTCGGGCCCTCTCAGTCTTCCTCTTCGGTCTTTTTGGTCTTAGTCGACTAACATTTCTTTAGTCCATGAGTCATTTTCTTCTCTGAACGATTTATATCCAAGAAACTTATGAGCACATTTTGGGTAAACGCAAGATTTAAAGTTGTACTTTTGCTTTATTCTTTGTGGAGGAACTCCGTTTTACAGATCTGTCGATTTAATCAACTAATGGATTAGTCGAGTGTTAGTCGACTAAGAGTTTCTTTAGTCAAGGACAGCGCTTATTAGCAGAGTTCTGATGTTTCTGATGTGTGACATCTGATCGCAGAGAAAGATTTTCAATCAAAGATTTTGCACATTCAAACTAGACCTGGATTTAAAAAATGTAAATCAATTTATTCAAATCTATTTCCTGTTAAAGAATCTAAAAAGGTCAAACGATGTGTTTCTCCCTGTTATTAGTTCTGTTCTTATTTTACCTACTCCCTATACAATAAATAGGGAGTTATAATAATATTGAGTTTGAGAAATCTTTTCATTACATATTTCACAACTGTATTAGGCTTGACTATAATGTGCTGTATAATGAGCACTTGAAACTTTGAGGAGTTATTGCTATTTAGTTATTGTAATTCATATTGTTTACAGTGAAAGCGTGCACGCGCCGCTGTCCAAAGCATTTATAAGATATCACATTAAAAGGCTTTTTAAGGATCTGGCCAGCGCAGTTGAGAAGCGGTCAGCAGCGGGGAGACAGTCGGCCATGACTCAGTGTGAGGCTCTTTTAATAGACGAATCGACTGAGACGCACATTAAACATTTAACAGCAGCGCCCGTTGAACTATCACAGAGGAGAAATAGTGAGATGGAAGGAGGAGGAGAGTGAGGAAGAGGGACAGAGGCCTTATTTGTTATTCGTCTGACTCATGCACCATCATCGTCTGTCTCCCCTCAGGTTACCATGACAACCACATAGTGATTCGCTGGTTCTGGGCAGCTGTGGAGAGGTTCAACAATGAGCAGAGGCTGAGGCTGCTGCAGGTAAAGCTCGAGGGGGGGGCCGCATGCACACAGGCTGCCCCCATGTGGAGGCTGGGGGCCCTGCAGGCACTGCACAGTCCTGTTCACCACACGTCACACATGTACTTCATTATGTCACAGTGGTTTAGCAGTATGTTACTTTAACCTCGTCTATACGGAACTAGATTATACAATTTGCATGAACTTTCCTGTTTTCATGGAGATTAGACAATGCTCAGTTTAAAGGTATAACATGTAACATTTCTGCATTAAAATGCCGCAGAACGACTTGACCCGTGTTATAGAAGTTGTTGTGTATATTTACATATATTCCAAACGTCCCCGACAATTTTTCAAAGCCAGATGCATGCGTCAGTGTTTGTGGTTGTCGTAAATAAACTTTTTATCCAGTTTTAAAGCCTTTTTTTTTTTTTGTACACTTTTAAGATCCTGGTCGCTTTTAACTCTATATTTTCATTTAAGTCATCGGACGCCTGGATCTTAAGTTATCAGAGAAACCAGTTGAGTTAGCAGCAGCCCCGCCCCCCTTTTCTACTGGACAGCATTGACAAACACTGATTTTTAATGTGAAACTGCTTCATTCAGTGTTTTTACCGGTTTTAATCACCGGGTCTGCTTGTTCTGTGGATAATCCGCCTCCTGGTAGAAACCTCCTGAACGATGAACAATGAAGGAATCCTAACAGAGAAGCTGACTGCAAACTCCCATGATCCCACGCCACTTCACGACGCCACCAAACTCCGTCTATTGTTATTGTTTTGACTGAGAAACCTCTAGTGGCAGAAAATGACAGATTGTGCGTTTAATTGAGACTGCTTGTTTGAATTCACATTAAATATATAGAAGTAATAAAGACTCATTAACATCCATTTTAAACACAAGTATTAACATTGTTTTAGGAGGCTGCTTTCATACTTGTGTGACGTTTGTGGCCTTCTTCTCTAGTTTGTGACAGGCACCTCCAGTATTCCCTACGAGGGATTCGCCTCTCTACGGGGCAGTAATGGACCCCGCAGGTTCTGTGTGGAGAAGTGGGGGAAAATCACCTCCTTACCCAGGTACGATGTCTAATGGATGACTGTGTAGCCTTTAGGGACTGCACAGTAATGATTACCTTCACAAAAGGTGGAGAGTCCTGTTTATTTTCCTTCTTTTTGCTGAAGGCATGTTGGGCCTTTTTATTTTTCCTCCTCACCCCACCTCAGCCTTCCCTTGCTAAATGAAATATTTAAGTAGTTACGTCACAAATCCCCGGCTGAGTGCCGTTACGTTGGAGTTCACCCCGGT